>JACEFZ010010103.1:470000-572276 GCA_014155875.1 Cepaea nemoralis
TTTTCAAGCATGTAGGCCTACACTTTTCTGATTGTTTCCTGTACCTGACCCATCCATGATTTTCCTTTGATCAGCCTGTAGCCCTTACCCGTGTCCAGGGTTTCACGCATCGGGTGTTTCGGAGTAATGATTTAGCCTGCATCACACTGAGCCTGTCTGAAATTGTGGGTAAGGCTAGGATGTATCGCATACATACAACTGATGTATCACCAGTATCATCGGCATTGTTTCATTCTGTATGCATTCTAATTTCACCAGCTGACTCTCTGACACTGTCAGCAGTCCCGTTCCATACTCAGTTACTGAGAGAATCAGATGTGGATAGAGTATTCACAACATTCTTTGCTCCACGTCGCTATCATGATGTTCAGTGCACAATGTCCTTTCTCAGATCTTATAACAGTTACTTCCTCATGATCCCCGAATGACAGGCTTCTGTCGAAGGTGATTCCCTGGTACCTCAATTTACTGTCTCTATTAACATGGCTGTCCTTTATTGTAAGACTTGTACCGTTAGTCTTAACAATCCTATTGTCCAGGGACCACCATCACACAGATGCCTTTTCTGGGGTAATGACACTACCAATCTGTATACACCTGTCGATCACATAGTTCACTGCCTCCTGCAAGTTGCATCCTGTCTCACCCCTGTCTACACGTATGGGCATCATCTGCCAATGCCAGTATCCTTCCAATGACGAGTAATAATGCAGACCAACGAGGTCCATGAATCTAGGCGGAGAGCAGTCCTCATCAACATCACACGCAGATTGCCATGCCTTTGACTATGTTTCTTTCCTTGGCCAGTAACTTCCCAGCCCCACTGCGAGTAGGTTTTCGCGTTCCAGGAATTTCTGCAGCTGAGCAGCAACAGTCTGTTCCAATACCTTCCCATATGTATTCTACAAGCTATAGCCATGAAGTCTTGAATGGTCCTGGTCTGGCTTGAATTTTGAAATAAATTAGCCGTGCACCTTATCTTGGGACACTGATGCTGTGCTAAACGTTAGATTAAAACAAGACGCCGTCTCCTCCAAATCGCCATGACTCACATCTTTTACAGGGAAGTACTTGACCCAGTCAGGTCCTGGCGCAATGTCCTTTAGTGTTTAAAAAACAACGCAACATGATTGCAGTTTCAATTGGAAACTTGTACCAACATTTTATTTTACGGAATTAATGTTTCAGTCCTGGCATGAAGGCATATTCCGAATTTTAAAATGAAATGATGTTCATTACATTTGGTTTGAGCTATTAGTCTTTGCGACTGAGGTCTCCGTTTCAGTAAGGTGTATGGTCCATTAGACATACACAAAGTGGAGAGTGGAACAGAAAAAGCAACAAAGACATTTAGGATATGTTTATGTCCCCGCTAATCACTGGTATCACGAAGGCTAATAGGCTGCAATGGCTGGAGCAAATAGAAATAATAGGGAAACAAAACTCGCTTACACTCAAGAAATAAATGACCGTAGACCCCGAGGTAGACCAAGAAGACGGTGGAGTGATAATATATATATACAGACCTACAAGCACTTGGAATCAACGACTGGCAAGAGAAGGTCCACCAGAGAGACGAATGGAGACGGCTTGTATCTGCAGCAAAGAACCTCAATGGCTCGGAATGCTAAAGAAGAAGGAGTTTGGCCTCCTATGGTCTCTATCAGAGAACGATATCTCCTTGACATGGTTCCGATTAGCCGTTGGATCTGTTGTTGTGGGATGGCTGCCCACTCTTCCCGCAGTGCAAGAGACAACTGTCGGAGATTGGCTGTGAGGTGTCACTGATCAGCTACCGCCCGCCTCAAGCTGGGCAGCCCCCGGCCAATTGGGTATGGGTGCTTGGGGCTAGGATAAAATCTGAATCGCAGGCTGTAAAACCAATGCACCAGGTACTAATAAAAAGAAAAAATAGAAACCTCAAGTTACGGCTTGCAACCTGGAACATGAGAACCATGTGTCCAGGATTTTCCAATGACTTGACCAATATTAACGATGTGAGAAAAACGGCTGTGATTGTTGCCGAACTCAATCGTCTTACCATTGATATTACCCTCACCGAGAAAGGGTCACTCAGGGAAAATAATTACACCTTTTTTTGGAAGGGTAGAGGGCAGGCAGAACAAAAGGCAACACGGTGTGGGCTTTGCAGTGAAGAATTCGCTACTGGGATTGATTGAAATTCCAGCAGGAGGAAATAAAAGACTATTATCCCTGCGCTTGGCAACCTCTTGTGGTTTTGCCACCATTATTACTGCATATGCACCGACACACGATTCCTCTGATGATTGTCGTGTCCTACTTTAAAGTGTCGTCCCTGGAGTGAGGGGAGTCAACACCCACATTATAATTTTTTTCCCTTATCCATATCCTGGAGAATCCACCAGCTTCCGTCCAACACACTCCTTCGGTTCATGGACACCTTTTCCTCTCTCTCTCTCTCTCTCTCTCTCTCTCTCTCTCTCTCTCTCTCTCTCTCTCTCTCTCTCTCTCTCTCTCTCTCTCTCTCTCTCTCACTGTCGTACTATGCCCCCTCTCATACTTCCCCAGCGCAACATATTCAACAACTCTTGCTTCTTAAAATTAATAAAGATTAATTTATTAAAAGAAAAGTGTAACGTATATAAGACGTGTATGCGAAGAAAATGTGTGTCGTGTATTCTAATGTAAAGGTATAGGTCAGACCCCAAAGTTCATGATCAGAGTCCACTCATCATGGCAAGGACCACACGACATCACAAGAATCAGCACAATGGACCTCACCAAATGCCGTGTCCTTCCCTCCAGACATGTTCTCCTCCAGGAGCTCTGATAACCATGAGATCTGATTCCCATTCAAATCTACAGTCCGGGAACGATACTATTTGTTCCTAAAAAAAAACTGTTCCTAATAGTTTGTAAAAACTGAGTCCTCACAATTCCTGCTCAGTGAAAAAAATGAAACACTGTTCCATGACGTTTTCCTTCTTGCGAAATGTTCTACAGTTCTCACTCTAAAACAGTCATTGTATTGCTCTAGTAATAAGTGGACTGAACATCCATCACCACTGGTGGGTTCACGAATGGTATGACTCAAAACTCATTACTATGTTGCGGTCCACAGGTAGTGTGTAATCTTCTTAGTAATGTTATCAGTATTTATCATTTGGGATACTTATACTATTCAGCTCCACCGAGCAATGTTTATCAACTTCTTCTAGCATAGGCTCATTGAGAAAGTTGCTGGCCAATCTTCCTGCACCAACAATTATCCGGTATCTGATTTTTCAATGGTTCGGTGTTCTTCATCCCAACCAGAGGGAACCTGTAAAATATATAATACAACAGGTGATAGCCTCCCCGTCACTGATCTTTATTAGATAATCGTGGGCCTTCGGCCTCGCTCAGAAAAATACAGTGAACCTAACTCTGTCAGGGACAGATGAACTGAACACATAGGTTTTCATCCGGCCAAAACAAGAAGAAGAAAAAAGCAACAAACAGCGTGCGGAACACCCCCCCCCCCCCCCCCCACCAGGGAGCACCCACTGGAAGATCCCACAATTATCCCCCATTACTCAATTCTTAACTAGTAGAGCTTATCAATACTTCACTACTCTATTTTCAACTAACAGAGCTAAGTATCACTTCACTACTCTAGCTAGTTTCAACCATGCTACTGCCTAAATTAATTAGGACTAATTATACAATATGACTACCTTACGCAACACCGCAGTTCTATCAAATCACATCTACATTTGCCATGACAGGCACGTGTAAAATTAAATTCACTTAATTCGCACACGGTAGACATTATTCCAATCAATAACTGCAGTTTGAGTTACACTGTCTCCCCCAATCATGTTTTTTTTTTTTTCCAAACAGCCTTGAATTGTTCACGTGACGTTGTTGATGTCCTGCAGGTTTCCCAATGTTCCCAATAACAAGCCCACAACTTTCTGTCATGTGGTGACAAGCAAAGCCGCCATTTCGTTTGATGTCGGGAAATTCTAAATGACAGACGGGACTGTTTTATCTCCCGAGCCGGGCACTTCTGCTTGGATCCGACTTGTTTTTACTGTATTGTTAAAAAAACAATTGGGGCCCTGCAAACATGCCGTTAATCAGATGCCTGTATTATCCTCAACTGGTTAAACCACGGTGATTTTCATGACAATGATGTGAAGAATTCGTTCTATGAGGAGTTAGACTCCGTGATCAAGGCAGTTTTAAAATCTGACTATATTTATATGCTCGGTGATTTCAATGCTCCTGTGGGCAAGGAATCGAATTCATGGCCAGTGTGCCTTGGAAAATACAACATTGGTCGCATGAATGAAAACGAGCAAAGGCTGCTGGAGCATTGCACCAGAAATGACATATGTATTACAAACTCCTTTTTTAAAACAAAAGAGCTGCATAAGGTCAAATGGAAGCATCCAAGATCCGGCCATTGGCACCAGCTGGACTTCATCATCACACGGAGACAACATCTGAACCATATATCATTAACTCGAAGTTACCACAGTGTTGACTGTGATACGGATCACTTTTTGGTTATTTCAAGGGTTAGACTGAGACCAAAGAGAATCTACACAGCTAAACACAAATCTAGCCCCAGGATTAATATTATTAAAACTCACGGTCCTGAAAAGTGCTTTCAGTTTCAACAGCAACTTGAAGACGCTTTCACTGATACACCAGAAAATTGTACAGTAAATGAAAAGTGGGGTCAACATAAGGAGACTCTTTATAAAACTGCCGTAGGGGTTTACGGCACTGTGGATCATAAGAGGCAGGACTGGTTTGCAGCAAACATCCAGACTCTGCAGCCCTTGATTGATAAGAAGAAGATAGCTCTCTTAAGACACAAGAAAAGACCAACGCGTAACACTCTGAGTAAGCTCAAGCAGGCTAGGAAGGATGTGCAAAAGGCTGCCAGGCAGTATGCAAATGATTATTGGATCAAGTTATGTGAATCCATTCAAATCGCAAGTGATAAGGGAAACATCAGAAGCATGTATGAAGGAATAAAGAAAGCCTGTGGCCCAGTGATCAAAAGAAGTGCACCATTGAAAAGCTTGTCTGGAGAAATCACTGATAAGAAACAGCAGATGGACAGATGGGTAGAGCACTATTTGGAGCTTTACTCAAGTGAGACCAAACTAGCGGATGATGCCTTCAACGCTACAGACGCTCTACCAACTCTTGACCACCTGGACACACTTCCCACCATAACAGAAGTTAAGTGTGCTATAAATGAACTTGCATCTGGCAAGGCTCCAGGTAAGGATGGGATTCCAATAGAGGTTATCAGAAGTGGGCAAGACACACTCACTCTACAGATCCACCAGCTAATAGAGCTATGCTGGCGAGAAGGACAAGTCCCACAGGATTTCAAAGATTCAAGCATCATAACACTGTACAAGAACAAGGGCGATCGGAGCGACTGCAACAACTATAGGGGTATCTCACTTCTGTGTATTGTTGGAAAAGTATTTGCCAGAATTGTTCTGCGCAGACTTCAAGTCCTAGGAGATCAAGTCTACCCCGAATCACAGTGTGGCTTTCGACAGAACCGGTCTACCATTGATATGATATTCTCATTGCGACAAATGCAAGAAAAATGCCGTGAACAGAATCAACCACTGTTTATTGCCTTCATCGACCTCACAAAGGCATTTGATTTGGTCAGTCGTGAGGGTCTGATTCAAGGCACTAAAGTAAGATTGGCTGCCCACCAACTCTTCTGTCCATTGTGGAATCGTTCCAGACGGGCATGAAGGGTATAATCAAGTTTGATGGTGCAGCTTCTGAAGAGTTTGAAATCAAGAGTGGAGTTAAGCAAGGTTGTGTACTAGCTCCCACCCTCTTTGGAATATACTTTTCACTTCTACTGAAATATGCCTTTCGTGATCAGGATGGTGGTATATACATTCACTCACGCTCAGATGGCGGCCTTTACAATGCTCAGAGATTTAAGGCCAAGACCAAAGTTAGGAGAGTACTGATCAGAGAGTTGCTTTTTGCAGATGATGCTGCAGTTACGACCCACTCTGAGGAAGAATTGCAATGTCTACTATCTGCATTCTCCAATGCTTGTTCTGAATTTGGTTTAACAATTAGCAAAAAGAAGACACAGATTATGTCACAAGGTGCACATGGGGTACCATCAATCTTTATTGACGACGCCGAACTAGAGATGGTAGACCATTTTACATATCTAGGATCAGTGGTAAATAGCAAATTATCCCTAGATCAGGAAATCAACATCCGGATTGGTAAGGCAGCAACAACAATGAACAGGTTAAGAAAAAGAGTCTGGGAGAACAGGAAGCTTACTGCCAAAACAAAAGTCCTTGTCTATCAAGCCTGTGTCCTTAGTACTCTTCTTTATGGCAGTGAAACCTGAACAGCTTACTCACACCAAGAGAAACGTTTAAACAGCTTTCATATGCGGTGTCTGCGAAGAATTCTTGGTATTAAGTGGCAAGACAAAATCACAAATACTGAAGTATTGGAAAGATCAGGTTGTGTGACGGTTTATTCCATGCTCAGTCTTCGTAGACTTAGATGGATAGGACATCTTAGGAGAATGGATGATGGTAGAATACCAAAGGACATCTTTTTTGGTGAATTACAGATGAGTAAGAGATCTCAGTGTCGGCCTCTACTACGATACAAAGATGTGTGTAAGCGGGACATGATTGATACAGGCATTGATAATGCACATTGGGAGCAGGTCGCCGCTGAACGTGTTGCATGGAGGACACCGATCAGAAATGGAATAAAGACAAAGGAGAAAATTATTGCAGATAAGTCACACACCGAGCGTGTGAGACGTAAGATGGTGCATGATGGTGGAAATGACCACGTGTTCACATGCACCCACTGTGAACGGACATTTACAGCGCGAATTGGCCTTATCAGTCACATTCGCTACCACCTTAAGTAAAAGTTATTATGCCTTATTAAAGCACAAACTATCGTCTGTCAAGACGGCAACGTGCCAATGATACCCACATGTTACATATATATACAAGTGTTATTCCATTCTTTCTACCCACAAATGTTACATATATATTCAAGTGTTATTCCATTCTTTCTACCCCCAAATGTTACATATATATTCAAGTGTTATTCTATTCTTTCTACTCCCAACTGTTATATATATATATATATATATATATATATATATATCTATATATATATATATATATATTATATATATATATATATATATATTATATATATATATATATATATTTCAGTGTTATACTATTCTTTCTACCCCCAAATGTTACATATATATTCAAGTGTTATTCTATTCTTTCTACTTCCAAATGTTACATATATATTCAAGTGTTATTCTATTCTTTCTACTCCCAAATGTTACATATATATACAAATGTTATTCCATTCTTTCTACTCCCAACTGTTACATATATATTCAAGTATTATTCCATTCTTTCTACTCACAAATGTTACATATATATTCAAGTGTTATTCCATTCTTTCTACCCCCAGATGATACATATATATTCAAGTGTTATTCTATTCTTTCTACCCCCAAATGTTACATATATATTCAAGTGTTATTCCATTCTTTCTACCCACAAATGTTAAATATATATTCAAGTGTTATTCCATTCTTTCTACTCCCAAATACAGTTCCCGAAGTTGACGGAAACAGTAAGTTCAGAAAAAAGTGTTGTATAAGTATATTTAACGTACAATGTATGTTGGATGTTGTGAGTCGCACGGTGGTTTTCCACACCAGTATCACTTAACACGGTGATGTCTGTCAGCGTTGTTTCTGTTGCCGAGTTGGTGTAACCCAATCATTCTGATCTGTCTGTATGATGTTTATTCTTATTCAACTGTAGTGTTATGGTGTTTTACTGTTGTCAGTCTGTACACTAGTGTTGTGGTATGTATCATATTTGTGCTATATAATAATACATTGCTGGTCTCACTGGCCCTAGGTGTTAGCGTCTTTCTCAGTCATCCAGTAGTGTTAACAGTCATAACTGTAGTGTTATGGTGTTTTATTGTTGTCAGTCTGTACACTAGTGTTGTGGTATGTATCATATTTGTGCTATATAATAATACATTGCTGGTCTCACTGGCCCTAGGTGTTAGCTTCTTTCTCAGTCGTCCCGTATATTTACGGGAGAAACGTAACTTGTGCGAGAATCGGTAGCGCTTCTTGCTGCGTTGGTAACTTACGGGATATGTGAGCCTGTCGCTCAGACAGCAATGGCAAACTACTGAGCGTAATCTTGCCAAGAAATCAACAATCAGTTGAAAGATGATGATATTGACAACTGTCCTGTAAAGTATATGGGGATTTAAAAAAAAAACAAAAACATATCAACATCTTGTAGATAGGGAACATTAAGATCTATTGAACAGGGCAGGAAGACAGAGTGATAGAATGAGAGAGTGAGAGGTAGTGTGAGAGACAGAGTTGGATAGATAGAGAGATAGAGAGAGATAGAGAGAGACAGGGAGTGAGACATAATATTACGGTCTATTTAACAGGGCAGAGAGGGAACTTTATCTCCTACAGAACAGGGTAGAGAGGGAACATTATCAACTAAAGAACAGGGAAGAGAGGGAACATTATCTCCTACAGAACAGGGCAGAGAGGGAACATTATCTCCTACAGAAAAGGGCAGAGAGGGAACATTACCTCCTACAGAAAAGGGCCGAGAGGGAACATTATCTCCTAAAGAACAGGGCAGAGAGGGAACATTATCTCCGACAGAACAGGGCAAAGAAGGAACATTAGATCCTAAACAACAGTGCAAAGAGGGAATATAATCCCCTATACAACAGGGTAGAGAGGGAACTTTATCTCCTACAGAACAGAGCAGCGAGGGAACATTATCTTTTTCAGAACAGGGCAGAGAGGGAACAGTATCTTTTACAAAACAGGGCAGAGAGGGAACATTATCTCCTAAGAACAGGGCAAAGAGGGAACATTTTCTCCTAAAGAACAGGGCAGAGAGGGAACATTATCTTTTACAAAACAGGGCAGAGAGGGAACATTATCTCCTAAGAACAGGCCAGAGAGGGAACATTATCTCCTAATGAACACGGCAGAGAGGAAACATTATCTTTTACAAAACAGGGCACAGAGGGAACATTATCTCCTAAAGAACAGGGCAGAGAGGGAACATTATCTTTTACAAAACAGGGCACAGAGGGAACATTATCTCCTAAAGAACAGGGCAGAGAGGGAACATTATCTTTTATAAAACAGGACAGAGAGGGAACATTATCTCCTAAAGAACAGGGCAGAGAGGGAACATTATCTCCGAAAGAAGATGGCAGAGAGGGAACAGTATCTTCTTCAGAACAGGGTAGAGAGGAAACATTCTCCTTCACAAAACAGGGCAGTGATGGAACATTATCTCCTAAAGAACAGGGCAGAGAGGGAGCATTATCTCCGAAAGAACATGGCAGAGAGGGAACATTATCTCCTAAGAACAGGGCAGAGAGGGAACATTATCTCCGAAAGAACATGACAGAGAGGGAACATTACCTATTAAAGAACAGGGCTAAGAGGGAACATTATCTCCTATAGAACAGGGCAGAGAGGGAAAATTATCTTCGACATTGCAGGGCAGAGAGGAAACATTATCTCTTACAGAACAGGGCAGAGAGGAAACATTATCTCTTACAGAACATGGCAGAGAGGAAAATTATCTTTTTACAAAACAGGGCAGAGGGGAAACATTATCTCCTACAGAACAGGGCAGAGAGATAACATTATCTCGTACAGAACAGGGCAGAGAGGGAAAATTATCTTCGACATTGCAGGGCAGAGAGGAAACATTATCTCATACAGAACAGGGCAGAGAAGGAACATTATCTCCTATAGAACAGGGCAGAGAGGGAAAATTATCTTCGACATTGCAGGGCAGAGAAGAAACATTATCTCTTACAGAACAGGGAAGAGAGGAACATTATCTTTTTACAAAACAGGGCAGAGAGGGAACATTATCTCCTACAGAACAGGGCAGAGAGAGAACATTATCTCTTAAGGAACAGGGCAGAGAGAGAACATTATCTCCTACATAACAGGGCAGAGAGAGAACATTATCTCGTACAGAACAGGGCAGAGAGGGAACATTATCTCGTACAGAACAGGGCAGAGAGGGAACATTATCTCCTACAGAACAGGGCAGAGAGAGAACATTATCTCGTACAGAACAGGGCAGAGAGGGAACATTATCTCATACAGAACAGGGCAGAGAGGGAACATTATCTCCGACAGAACATGGTAGAGAGGGAACATTATCTCCGACAGAACATGACAGAGAGAGAACATTACCTATTAAAGGAACAGGGCTGAGAGGGAACATTATCTCCTATAGAACAGGACAGAGAGGGAAAATTATCTTCGACATTGCAGGGCAGAGACGAAACATTATCTCTTACAGAACAGAGCAGAGAGGAACATTATCTTTTTACAAAACAGGGCAGAGAGGGAACATTATCTCCGACAGAACATGGTAGAGAGGGAACATTATCTCCGACAGAACATGACAGAGAGGGAACATTAACTATTAAAGGAACAGGTCTGAGAGGGAACATTACCTCCTACAGAAAAGGGCAGCGAGGGAACAGTATCTCCTAAAGAACAGGGCAGAGATGAACATTATGTTTTACAAAACAGGGCAGAGAGGGAACATTATCTACTACAGAACAGGGCAGAGAGGGAACATTATTTCCTACAGAACAGACAGAGAGGGAACATTATCTCCTAAAGAACAGGGCAGAGAGGAAACATTATCTTTTACAAAACAGGACAGAGAGGGAATATTATCTCCTACAGAACAGGGCAGAGAGGGAACATTATCTCCTACAGAACAGGGCAGAGAGGGAACATTATCTCCTACAGAACAGGGCAGAGAGGGAACATTATCTCATACAGAACAGGGCAGAGAGGGAACATTATCTCCGACAGAACATGACAGAGAGGGAACATTACCTATTAAAGAACAGGCCTGAGAGGGAACATTATCTCTTATAGAACAGGGCAGAGAGGGAAAATTATCTTCGACATTGCAGGGCAGAGAGGAAACATTATCTCTTACAGAACAGGGCAAAGAGGAAGATTATCTTTTTACAAAACAGGGCAGAGAGGGAACATTATCTCCTACAGAACAGGGCAGAGAGGAAACATTATCTTTTACAAAACAGGACAGAGAGGGAATATTATCTCCTACAGAACAGGGCAGAGAGGGAACATTATATCCTACAGAACAGGGCAGAGAGGGAACATTATCTCCTACAGAACAGGGCAGAGAGGGAACATTATCTCATACAGAACAGGGCAGAGAGGGAACATTATCTCCGTTAGAACATGACAGAGAGGGAAAATTACCTATTAAAGAACAGGGCTGAGAGGGAACATTATCTCTTATAGAACAGGGCAGAGAGGGAAAATTATCTTCGACATTGCAGGGCAGAGAGGAAACATTATCTCTTACAGAACAGGGCATAGAGGAACATTATCTTTTTACAAAACAGGGCAGAGAGGGAACATTATCTCCTACAGAACAGGGCAGAGATAGAACATTATATCGTACAGAACAGGGCAGAGAGGGAACATTATCTCCTATAGAACAGCGCAGAGAGGTAACATTATCTCATACAGATCAGGCAGAGAGGGAACATTATCTCCTAAAGAACAGGGCAGAGAAGAAACATTATCTTTTACAAAACAGGACAGAGAGAGAACATTATCTCCTACAGAACAGGACAGAGAGGGAACATTATCTCATACAGAACAGGCAGAGAGGGAACATTATCTCCTAAAGAACAGGGCAGAGAAGAAACATTATCTTTTACAAAACAGGACAGAGAGGGAACATTATCTCCTACAGAACAGGACAGAGAGGGAACATTATCTCATACAGAACAGGCAGAGAGGGAACATTATCTCCTAAAGAACAGGGCAGAGAAGAAACATTATCTTTTACAAAACAGGACAGAGAGGGAACATTATCTCCTACAGAACAGGGCAGCGAGGGACCATTATCTCTTATAGAACAGGGCAGAGAAGGAACATTATTTCCTACAGAACAGGGCAGAGAGGGAACATTATTTCCGACAGAACATGGCAGAGAGGAAACATTATCTCCTACAGACCAGGGCAGAGAGGGAACATTATCTCCGACAGAACAGGGCAGAGAGGGTACATTATCTCCTAAAGAACAGGGCTGAGATGGAACATTATCTCCGAGAGAAAAAGGCAGAGAGGGGACATTAGCTCCGAGAGAACAGGGCAGAACGGGAACATTATCTCCTATACAACAGGGCAGAGAGGGAACATTATCTCCTACAGAACAGGACAGAGAGGGAACATAGCAGAGATGGAACATTATCTTCCACAGAACAGAGCCGATGTGGAATATTATCTGCTACAGACGAGGCCAGAGCGAGAACATTAAGATCTATTGAACAAGGCAGAGAGGAAAGTTTATCTCCGAGAGAACAGTGTAGACAGGCAACATTGCCTACAACTTGTCATTGCAACACTGTCTACAACTTGTCATTGTAACATTGTCAGACAGTGACAGTCTAGCTAACATACAGCTGTGGAATGACATACACGCTAATGCTGTCATGACTATTGGAAGAAAGGGGTTTGTGTCACCTTAAGCAATACTTCTGTTTACGATCAAATATGAAACATGTGTGAAGTTATTTCCCATTAATATAGAATGATTTTCTGCTTTGGTTTTTACATCTTCGAAACTTATTTGCTTGCTTATGGTAGATTGAATATGATTTGTATAAGTGTTTACTTGTAATGATTATCTTGACAATAATCCAGTCTGATTGCCTTGTGAAGGTCATTCATTGTACGTTTTTATATTCGCATTGTCCAGTCAGCCATATTGTTTCAATTGACCTGAAAATCTGGAAGAGTAATTGTGTATGTTCTAAAATAGCATTGCTTCTTGAATTAATCCTTTTGTTTGACTTGTTATTCCACAGTCCCGACAGGAACAGGTCAGTAGCCATAAACATGTTGTGTCCAGCTGTGACGTCTGACTCATCATGTTTCATTATATGACAACATTGCACACGTCACTTCAGGATGTACTCACTAACGACAACTGTCTTGAGATAGTTATTAGAGATTACGGTGTATTATCTGCCCTTGTCAATATCCCGCGCATGCAGAACTGTCCAGGAGATTTCTCTTTTATGTTTCTTTGCTTAACAATATGTTCTTTTACTTCTTTTCCTTCTTCTTCCTCTCGTCCTCCTTATCCTCCTCGCTCACCACCTTCTTCTTACTTTACTTCGTCTTCTTTTTCGTCTTCTTCTTAGTATTTATCGTCATCACTCTCAAGTTCCTCATCAATAGCATCCTTATCATCATCATCTACTTGTTTTTCACTATCAACATAAACAGCTAAACATCATTGTCATCATCGTTATCACCATCTTCATAATAACCATCGTTTTCTTCTACGTCTTTATCATCACCATCCTCTGTCTTTGGAACAAATCCTAAATCAAGTAAAGACACAAGTAAAGAATTACACAGGGACACTTCCTGAACCAAACAAGGAAATAATCCTGAATAAAAATTACCAATTCCTGAATCAAATAAGGACAGATCCGGATATGCCTAAGGAGTGTTGGTGTCCTCCTAGTCACTATAATAACAAATGCCAGTCACACACATGTACCCACACACATGTACTCACTGCTCTTTTTCTCTCTCTCTCAACAGGCACCACAAAGTGCCCCAAAGGATTTCAGGTGAACCCCAGGAACTCAGAAAAATGCATTGGTAGGTCAGGGCGCCGAGTGCACACTACATTTGTTGTATGTTAATGTTGCCTCGTATTGTATCATTCACAGGATATTGTATCTATGTGTTCACTCCTAGACGGGGATACAGCTGCCAATTGTTGGACAATCCTTGACGGCTTGATGACGTGCGTCGAGGTACAAGGGTTTGACTAGCGAGGCGCTATTGTCGGTAGGGGGATGCCAGTTCACACCCCAGTGTGAAGGCGCTACCGTACACATGTGTATATTGTCTGGTGTGTTTCTAATCTCTATGTGTTTCATCTACTTCCACGAGTGCCCATCAATACTCTGAATGTGCTTATCATTGTGTGAAGCTCCTGGGAGGACACACTTGACCGTAAGTCTAATGCTGTGATCGTCCATCAACTGACGCCTCTGGTGTTCATTGACGTGTGTTCTGACTGCTGCCAGTCATGGCCTGACTCCTCAAGGCCTGTATTGTGTTGACTTTCGCTAATTTATCATATTCGTATAGGCCATGTCTGTGTAGATATTTCTAAATGCGATATGTCATTGAATGCAACCGAGAATCATTGCCACCGTAACATCAAGTGCACGCGCTAAAGTCAAGGGCTGACAGAAATAGAAAGTGATCCACTCTCAAGTATACCGAGGACCAAACAGCGACAGAACCCGAGAGATTTATACTGGCTCATATCGCAGATCTGGTGACCTGGAAGGCAGATCTTTACAGTTATCTTCACATCACATCTCCGTCAATGAGTAATTGTAATTGTCTAGAGATACGTTTAATACTGTTAGCTTCTAACAGTCACATAAGCAGTTTTGTCCACAGGCTTCCAGCATGTTTCAGATTGCTTCCATTGACTTCCATGTTGCATCTGAGAAAATAGTTTTTGTTTTCATTTTGATTGCCATTGTTTCCGGGATGTTTTTGTTATTTTATTCATACTGCATCCTTTGTTGTACCTGTCTGTAGCAATGATACGTACCATCTGTTGTACTTGTCTGTAGCAATGATTCTTATCATATGTTGTACCTGTCTGTAGTAATATCTATCATCTGTTGTACCTGTCTGTAGCAATGATTCTTATCATATGTTGTACCTGTCTGTAGCAATATCTATCATCTGTTGTACCTGTCAGTAGCAATGATACCTACCATCTGTTGTACCTGTCTGTAGCAATGATTCTTATCATATGTTGTACCTGTCTGTAGCAATGATTCTTATCATATGTTGTACCTGTCTGTAGCAATGATTCTTATCATATGTTGTACCTGTCAGTAGCAATGATTCTTATCATATGTTGTACCTGTCTGTAGTAATGATACCTATCATCTGTTGTACCTGTCTGTAGCAATATCTATCATCTGTTGTACCTGTCTGTAGCAATGATACCTACCATCTGTTGTACCTGTCTGTAGCAATGATTCTTATCGTATGTTGTACCTGTCTGTAGCAATGATTCTTATCATATGTTGTACCTGTCTGTAGCAATGATTCTTATCATATGTTGTACCTGTCAGTAGCAATGATTCTTATCATATGTTGTACCTGTCTGTAGTAATGATACCTATCATCTGTTGTACCTGTCTGTAGCAATGTTACCTATTATCTGTTGTACCTGTGTGTAGCAATGATTCTTATCATATGTTGTACCTGTCTGTAGCAATATCTATCATCTGTTGTACCTGTCTGTAGTAATGATACCTATCATCTGTTGTACCTGTCTGTAGCAATGATTCTTATCATATGTTGTACTAGTCTGTAGCAATATCTATCATCTGTTGTACCTGTCTGTAGTAATGATACCTATCATCTGTTGTACCTGTCAGTAGCAATGATACCTATCATCTGTTGTACCTGTCTGTAGCAATGATACCTATCATCTGTTGTACCTGTCTGTAGCAATATCTATCATATGTTGTACTTGTCTGTCAGCAATATCTATCATCTGTTGTACCTGTCTGTAGTAATGATACCTATTATCTGTTGTACCTGTCTGTAGTAATGATACCTACCATCTGTTGTACCTGTCAGTAGCAATGATACCTATCATCTGTTGTATCTGTCTGTAGCAATGATACCTACCATCTGTTGTACTTGTCTGTAGTAATGATACCTATCATCTGTTGTACTTGTCTGTAGTAATGATACCTACCATCTGTTGCACTTGTCTGTAGTAATGATACCTATCATCTGTTGTACTTGTCTGTAGCAATGATACCTATCATCTGTTGTACCTGTCTGTAGTAATGATACCTACCATCTGTTGTACCTGTCTGTAGTAATGATACCTACCATCTGTTGTACCTGTCTGTAGCAATGATACCTATCATCTGTTGTACTTGTCTGTAGCAATGATACCTGTCATCTGTTGTACTTGTCTGTAGTAATGATACCTACCATCTGTTGCACTTGTCTGTAGTAATGACACCTATCATCTGTTGTACTTGTCTGTAGCAATGATACCTATCATCTGTTGTACCTGTCTGTAGCAATGATACATATCATCTTTTGTACCTGTCTGTAGTAATGATACCTACCATCTGTTGTACTTGTCTGTAGTAATGATACCTATCATATGTTGTACCTGTCTGTAGCAATGATACCTATCATCTGTTGTACCTGTCTGTAGCAATGATACCTATCATCTGTTGTACCTGTCTGTAGTAATGTTACCTATCATCTGTTGTACCTGTCTGTAGCAATAATACCTATCATATGTTGTACCTGTCTGTAGTAATGATACCTACCATCTGTTGTACCTGTCTGTAGTAATGATACCTATCATCTGTTGTACCTGTCTGTAGCAATGATACCTACCATCTGTTGTATCTGTCTGTAGCAATGATACCTATCATCTGTTGTACCTGTCTATAGCAATGATACCTATCATCTGTTGTACCTGTCTGTAGTAATGATACCTACCATCTGTTGTACCTGCCTGTAGCAATGATACCTATCATCTGTTGTACCTGTCTGTAGTAATGATACCTACCATCTGTTGTAATGTCTGTAGTAATGATACCTAGCATCTGTTGTACTTGTATGTAGCAATGATACCTATAATCTGTTGTACTTGTCTGTAGCAATGATACCTACCATCTGTTGTACCCGTCTGTAGCAATGATACCTATCATCTGTTATACCTGTCTGTTGCAATGATACCTATCATCTGTTGTACCTGTCTGTAGTAATGATACCTACCATCTGTTGTACCTGTCTGTAGCAATGATACCTGTCATCTGTTGTACTTGTCTGTAGTAATGATACCTATCATCTGTTGTACCTGTCAGTAGTAATGATACCTACCATCTGTTGTACTTGTCTGTAGTAATGATACCTGTCTGTAGTAATGATACCTATCATCTGTTGTACCTGTCTGTAGTAATGATACATGTCATCTGTTGTACTTGTCTGTAGTAATGATACCTACCATCTGTTGTACTTGTCTGTAGTAATGATACCCACCATCTGTTGTACCTGTCAGTAGTAATGATACCTATCATCTGTTGTATCTGTCAGTAGTAATGATACCTACCATCTGTTGTACCTGTCAGTAGTAATGATACCTACCATCAGTTGCACTTGTCTGTAGCAATGATACCTACCATCTGTTGTACTTGTCTGTAGTAATGATACCTGTCATCTGTTGTACCTGTCTGTAGTAATGATACCTACCATCTGTTGTACCTGTCAGTAGCAATGATACCTATCATCTGTTGTATCTGTCTGTAGCAATGATACCTACCATCTGTTGTACTTGTCTGTAGTAATGATACCTATCATCTGTTGTACTTGTCTGTAGTAATGATACCTACCATCTGTTGCACTTGTCTGTAGTAATGATACCTATCATCTGTTGTACTTGTCTGTAGCAATGATACCTATCATCTGTTGTACCTGTCTGTAGTAATGATACCTACCATCTGTTGTACCTGTCTGTAGTAATGATACCTACCATCTGTTGTACCTGTCTGTAGCAATGATACCTACCATCTGTTGTACTTGTCTGTAGCAATGATACCTGTCATCTGTTGTACTTGTCTGTAGTAATGATACCTACCATCTGTTGCACTTGTCTGTAGTAATGACACCTATCATCTGTTGTACTTGTCTGTAGCAATGATACCTATCATCTGTTGTACCTGTCTGTAGCAATGATACATATCATCTTTTGTACCTGTCTGTAGTAATGATACCTACCATCTGTTGTACTTGTCTGTAGTAATGATACCTATCATATGTTGTACCTGTCTGTAGCAATGATACCTATCATCTGTTGTACCTGTCTGTAGCAATGATACCTATCATCTGTTGTACCTGTCTGTAGTAATGTTACCTATCATCTGTTGTACCTGTCTGTAGCAATAATACCTATCATATGTTGTACCTGTCTGTAGTAATGATACCTACCATCTGTTGTACCTGTCTGTAGTAATGATACCTATCATCTGTTGTACCTGTCTGTAGCAATGATACCTACCATCTGTTGTATCTGTCTGTAGCAATGATACCTATCATCTGTTGTACCTGTCTATAGCAATGATACCTATCATCTGTTGTACCTGTCTGTAGTAATGATACCTACCATCTGTTGTACCTGCCTGTAGCAATGATACCTATCATCTGTTGTACCTGTCTGTAGTAATGATACCTACCATCTGTTGTAATGTCTGTAGTAATGATACCTAGCATCTGTTGTACTTGTATGTAGCAATGATACCTATAATCTGTTGTACTTGTCTGTAGCAATGATACCTACCATCTGTTGTACCCGTCTGTAGCAATGATACCTATCATCTGTTATACCTGTCTGTTGCAATGATACCTATCATCTGTTGTACCTGTCTGTAGTAATGATACCTACCATCTGTTGTACCTGTCTGTAGCAATGATACCTGTCATCTGTTGTACTTGTCTGTAGTAATGATACCTATCATCTGTTGTACCTGTCAGTAGTAATGATACCTACCATCTGTTGTACTTGTCTGTAGTAATGATACCTGTCTGTAGTAATGATACCTATCATCTGTTGAACCTGTCTGTAGTAATGATACATGTCATCTGTTGTACTTGTCTGTAGTAATGATACCTACCATCTGTTGTACTTGTCTGTAGTAATGATACCCACCATCTGTTGTACCTGTCAGTAGTAATGATACCTATCATCTGTTGTATCTGTCAGTAGTAATGATACCTACCATCTGTTGTACCTGTCAGTAGTAATGATACCTACCATCAGTTGCACTTGTCTGTAGCAATGATACCTACCATCTGTTGTACTTGTCTGTAGTAATGATACCTGTCATCTGTTGTACCTGTCTGTAGTAATGATACCTACCATCTCTTGTACCTGTCTGTAGTAATGATACCTACCATCTGTTGTATCTGTCTGTAGTAATGATACCTATCATCTGTTGTACCTGTCAGTAGTAATTATACCTATCATCTGTTGTACAGATGTGTATAAGAGACAGTCTGTTGTACCTGTCAGTAGTAATGATACCTATCATCTGTTGTACCTGTCTGTAGTAATGATACCTACCATCTGTTGTATCTGTCTGTAGTAATGATACCTATCATCTGTTGTACCTGTCAGTAGTAAAGACACCTACCATCTGTTGTACCTGTCTGTAGCAATGATACCTACCATCTGTTGTACCTGTCTGTAGCAATGATAACGACCATCTGTTGTACCTGTCTGTAGCAATGATACCTACCATCTGTTGTACCTGTCTGTAGCAATGATACCTATCATCTGTTGTACCTGTCTGTAGTAATGATACCTACCATCTGTTGTACCTGTCTGTAGTAATGATACCTACCATCTGTTGTACCTGTCTGTAGCAATGATACCTACCATCTGTTGTACTTGTCTGTAGCAATGATACCTGTCATCTGTTGTACTTGTCTGTAGTAATGATACCTACCATCTGTTGCACTTGTCTGTAGTAATGACACCTATCATCTGTTGTACTTGTCTGTAGCAATGATACCTATCATCTGTTGTACCTGTCTGTAGCAATGATACATATCATCTTTTGTACCTGTCTGTAGTAATGATACCTACCATCTGTTGTACTTGTCTGTAGTAATGATACCTATCATATGTTGTACCTGTCTGTAGCAATGATACCTATCATCTGTTGTACCTGTCTGTAGCAATGATACCTATCATCTGTTGTACCTGTCTGTAGTAATGATACCTATCATCTGTTGTACCTGTCTGTAGCAATAATACCTATCATATGTTGTACCTGTCTGTAGTAATGATACCTACCATCTGTTGTACCTGTCTGTAGTAATGATACCTATCATCTGTTGTACCTGTCTGTAGCAATGATACCTACCATCTGTTGTATCTGTCTGTAGCAATGATACCTATCATCTGTTGTACCTGTCTATAGCAATGATACCTATCATCTGTTGTACCTGTCTGTAGTAATGATACCTACCATCTGTTGTACCTGCCTGTAGCAATGATACCTATCATCTGTTGTACCTGTCTGTAGTAATGATACCTACCATCTGTTGTACATGTCTGTAGTAATGATACCTAGCATCTGTTGTACTTGTATGTAGCAATGATACCTATAATCTGTTGTACTTGTCTGTAGCAATGATACCTACCATCTGTTGTACCCGTCTGTAGCAATGATACCTATCATCTGTTATACCTGTCTGTTGCAATGATACCTATCATCTGTTGTACCTGTCTGTAGTAATGATACCTACCATCTGTTGTACCTGTCTGTAGCAATGATACCTGTCATCTGTTGTACTTGTCTGTAGTAATGATACCTATCATCTGTTGTACCTGTCAGTAGTAATGATACCTACCATCTGTTGTACTTGTCTGTAGTAATGATACCTGTCTGTAGTAATGATACCTATCATCTGTTGTACCTGTCTGTAGTAATGATACATGTCATCTGTTGTACTTGTCTGTAGTAATGATACCTACCATCTGTTGTACTTGTCTGTAGTAATGATACCTACCATCTGTTGTACCTGTCAGTAGTAATGATACCTATCATCTGTTGTATCTGTCAGTAGTAATGATACCTACCATCTGTTGTACCTGTCAGTAGTAATGATACCTACCATCAGTTGCACTTGTCTGTAGCAATGATACCTACCATCTGTTGTACTTGTCTGTAGTAATGATACCTGTCATCTGTTGTACCTGTCTGTAGTAATGATACCTACCATCTGTTGTACCTGTCTGTAGCAATGATACCTATCATCTGTTGTACCTGTCAGTAGTAATGATACCTATCATCTGTTGTACCTGTAAGTAGTAATGATACCTACCATCTGTTGTACCTGTCTGTAGCAATGATACCTATCATCTGTTGTACCTGTCAGTAGTAATGATACCTATAATCTGTTGTACCTGTCTGTAGCGATGATACCTACTATCTGTTGTATCTGTCTGTAGTAATGATACCTACCATCTCTTGTACCTGTCTGTAGTAATGATACCTACCATCTGTTGTATCTGTCTGTAGTAATGATACCTATCATCTGTTGTACCTGTCAGTAGTAATTATACCTATCATCTGTTGTACCTGTCAGTAGTAATGATACCTATCATCTGTTGTACCTGTCTGTAGTAATGATACCTACCATCTGTTGTATCTGTCTGTAGTAATGATACCTATCATCTGTTGTACCTGTCAGTAGTAAAGATACCTACCATCTGTTGTACCTGTCTGTAGCAATGATACCTACCATCTGTTGTACCTGTCTGTAGCAATGATAACGACCATCTGTTGTACCTGTCTGTAGCAATGATACCTACCATCTGTTGTACCTGTCTGTAGTAATGATACCTATCATCTGTTGTACCTGTCTGTAGTAATGATACCTACCATCTGTTGTACCAGTCTGTAGTAATGATACCTACCATCTGTTGTACCTGTCTGTAGCAATGATACCTATCATCTGTTGTACCTGTCTGTAGTAATGATACCTATCATATGTTGTACCTGTCTGTAGCAATGATACCTATCATCTGTTGTACATGTCTGTAGTAATGATACCTACCATCTGTTGTACCTGTCTGTAGTAATGATACCTACCATATGTTGTACCTGTCTGTTGTAATGATACCTATCATCTGTTGTACCTGTCTGTAGTAATGATACCTATCATCTGTTGTACCTGTCAGTAGCAATGATACCTACCATCTGTTGTTCCTGTCTGTAGCAATATCTATCATCTGTTGTACCTGTCTGTAGCAATGATACCTACCATCTGTTTCACCTTTCTGTAGCAATGATTCTTATCATATGTTGTACCTGTCTGTAGCAATATCTATCATCTGTTGCACCTGTCTGTAGCAATGATACCTATCATCCGTTGTAACAGTCTGTAGCAATGATACCTACCATCTGTTGTACCTGTCAGTAGCAATGATTCTTATCATATGTTGTACCTGTCTGTAGCAATATCTATCATCTGTTGTACTTGTCTGTAGTAATGATACCTATCATCTGTTGTACCTGTCTGTAGCAATGATACCTATCATATGGTGTACCTGTCTGTAGTCATGATACCTATCATATGTTGTACCTGTCTGTAGCAATATCTATCATCTGTTGTACCTGTCTGTAGTAATGATACCTATCATATGTTATACCTGTCTGTAGCAATGATACCTTCCATCTATTGTACCTGTCTGTAGCAATATCTATCATCTTTTGTACCTGTCTGTAGCAATGATACCTATCATATGGTGTACCTGTCTGTAGTAATGACACCTATCATATGTTGTACCTGTCTGTAGCAATGATACCTATCATCTGTTGTACCTGTCTGTAGTAATGATTCTTATCATATGTTGTACCTGTCTGTAGCAATGATTCTTATCATATGTTATACCTGTCTGTAGCAATGATACCTTCCATCTATTGTACCTGTCTGTAGCAATATCTATCATCTTTTGTACCTGTCTGTAGCAATGATACCTATCATATGGTGTACCTGTCTGTAGTAATGACACCTATCATCTGTTGTACCTGTCTGTAGCAATGATACCTACCATCTGTTGTACCTGTCTGTAGCAATGATACCTACCATCTGTTGTACCTGTCTGTAGCAATATATATCATCTATTTACCTGTCTGTAGCAATGATACCTATCATCTGTTGTACCTGTCTGTAGCAATGATACCTACCATCTGTTGTACCTGTCTGTAGTAATGATACCTATCATCTGTTGTACCTGTCAGTAGCAATGATACCTACCATCTGTTGTACCTGTCTATTGCAATATCTATCATCTGTTGTACCTGTCTGTAGCAATGATACCTACCATCTGTTGTACCTGTCTGTAGCAATGATTCTTATCATATGTTGTACCTGTCTGTAGCAATATCTATCATCTGTTGTACCTGTCTGTAGTAATGATACCTATCATCTGTTGTACCTGTCTGTAGCAATGATACCTATCATATGGTGTACCTGTCTGTAGTCATGATACCTATCATATGTTGTACATGTCTTTAGCAATATCTATCATCTGTTGTACCTGTCTGTAGTAATTATACCTATCATCTGTTGTACCTCTCTGTAGCAATGATACCTATCATCTGTAGTACCTGTCTGTAGCAATATCTATCATCTGTTGTACCTGTCTGTAGCAATGATACGTACCATCTGTTGTACTTGTCTGTAGCAATGATTCTTATCATATGTTGTACCTGTCTGTAGCAATATCTATCATCTGTTGCACCTGTCTGTAGCAATGATACCTATCATCCGTTGTAACAGTCTGTAGCAATGATACCTACCATCTGTTGTACCTGTCAGTAGCAATGATTCTTATCATATGTTGTACCTGTCTGTAGCAATATCTATCATCTGTTGTACTTGTCTGTAGTAATGATACCTATCATCTGTTGTACCTGTCTGTAGCAATGATACCTATCATATGGTGTACCTGTCTGTAGTCATGATACCTATCATATGTTGTACCTGTCTGTAGCAATATCTATCATCTGTTGTACCTGTCTGTAGTAATGATACCTATCATATGTTATACCTGTCTGTAGCAATGATACCTTCCATCTATTGTACCTGTCTGTAGCAATATCTATCATCTTTTGTACCTGTCTGTAGCAATGATACCTATCATATGGTGTACCTGTCTGTAGTAATGACACCTATCATATGTTGTACCTGTCTGTAGCAATGATACCTATCATCTGTTGTACCTGTCTGTAGTAATGATTCTTATCATATGTTGTACCTGTCTGTAGCAATGATTCTTATCATATGTTATACCTGTCTGTAGCAATGATACCTTCCATCTATTGTACCTGTCTGTAGCAATATCTATCATCTTTTGTACCTGTCTGTAGCAATGATACCTATCATATGGTGTACCTGTCTGTAGTAATGACACCTATCATCTGTTGTACCTGTCTGTAGCAATGATACCTACCATCTGTTGTACCTGTCTGTAGCAATGATACCTACCATCTGTTGTACCTGTCTGTAGCAATATATATCATCTATTTACCTGTCTGTAGCAATGATACCTATCATCTGTTGTACCTGTCTGTAGCAATGATACCTACCATCTGTTGTACCTGTCTGTAGTAATGATACCTATCATCTGTTGTACCTGTCAGTAGCAATGATACCTACCATCTGTTGTACCTGTCTGTAGCAATATCTATCATCTTTTGTACCTGTCTGTAGCAATGATACCTATCATATGTTGTACCTGTCTATTGCAATATCTATCATCTGTTGTACCTGTCTGTAGCAATGATACCTACCATCTGTTGTACCTGTCTGTAGCAATGTTGTACCTGTCTGTAGCAATATCTATCATCTGTTGTACCTGTCTGTAGTAATGATACCTATCATCTGTTGTACCTGTCTGTAGCAATGATACCTATCATATGGTGTACCTGTCTGTAGTCATGATACCTATCATATGTTGTACATGTCTTTAGCAATATCTATCATCTGTTGTACCTGTCTGTAGTAATTATACCTATCATCTGTTGTACCTCTCTGTAGCAATGATACCTATCATCTGTAGTACCTGTCTGTAGCAATATCTATCATCTGTTGTACCTGTCTGTAGCAATGATACGTACCATCTGTTGTACTTGTCTGTAGCAATGATTCTTATCATATGTTGTACCTGTCTGTAGTAATATCTATCATCTGTTGTACCTGTCTGTAGCAATGATTCTTATCATATGTTGTACCTGTCTGTAGCAATATCTATCATCTGTTGTACCTGTCAGTAGCAATGATACCTACCATCTGTTGTATCTGTCTGTAGCAATGATTCTTATCATATGTTGTACCTGTCTGTAGCAATGATTCTTATCATATGTTGTACCTGTCTGTAGCAATGATTCTTATCATATGTTGTACCTGTCTGTAGTAATGATACCTATCATCTGTTGTACCTGTCTGTAGCAATATCTATCATCTGTTGTACCTGTCTGTAGCAATGATACCTACCATCTGTTGTACCTGTCTGTAGCAATGATTCTTATCGTATGTTGTACCTGTCTGTAGCAATGATTCTTATCATATGTTGTACCTGTCTGTAGCAATGATTCTTATCATATGTTGTACCTGTCAGTAGCAATGATTCTTATCATATGTTGTACCTGTCTGTAGTAATGATACCTATCATCTGTTGTACCTGTCTGTAGCAATGTTACCTATTATCTGTTGTACCTGTGTGTAGCAATGATTCTTATCATATGTTGTACCTGTCTGTAGCAATATCTATCATCTGTTGTACCTGTCTGTAGTAATGATACCTATCATCTGTTGTACCTGTCAGTAGCAATGATACCTATCATCTGTTGTACCTGTCTGTAGCAATGATACCTATCATCTGTTGTACCTGTCTGTAGCAATATCTATCATATGTTGTACTTGTCTGTAGCAATATCTATCATCTGTTGTACCTGTCTGTAGTAATGATACCTATCATCTGTTGTACCTGTCTGTAGTAATGATACCTACCATCTGTTGTACCTGTCAGTAGCAATGATACCTATCATCTGTTGTACCTGTCTGTAGCAATGATACCTATCATCTGTTGTACCTGTCTGTAGCAATATCTATCATCTGTTGTACCTGTCTATAGCAATGATACCTACCATCTGTTGTACCTGTCTGTAGCAATGATTCTTATCATATGTTGTACCTGTCTGTAGCAATGATTCTTATCATATGTTGTACCTGTCTGTAGTAATGATACCTATCATCTGTTGTACCTGTCAGTAGCAATGATACCTATCATCTGTTGTATCTGTCTGTAGCAATGATACCTACCATCTGTTGTACTTGTCTGTAGTAATGATACCTATCATCTGTTGTACTTGTCTGTAGTAATGATACCTACCATCTGTTGCACTTGTCTGTAGTAATGATACCTATCATCTGTTGTACTTGTCTGTAGCAATGATACCTATCATCTGTTGTACCTGTCTGTAGTAATGATACCTACCATCTGTTGTACCTGTCTGTAGTAATGATACCTACCATCTGTTGTACCTGTCTGTAGCAATGATACCTATCATCTGTTGTACTTGTCTGTAGCAATGATACCTATCATCTGTTGTACTTGTCTGTAGTAATGATACCTACCATCTGTTGTACTTGTCTGTAGTAATGATACCTATCATCTGTTGTACCTGTCTGTAGCAATGATACCTATCATCTGTTGTACCTGTCTGTAGCTAATGATACCTATCATCTGTTGTACCTGTCTGTAGTAATGATACCTATCATCTGTTGTACCTGTCTGTAGTAATGATACCTATCATCTGTTGTACCTGTCTGTAGCAATGATACCTATCATCTGTTGTACCTGTCTGTAGCAATGATACCTATCATCTGTTGTACCTGTCTGTAGCAATGATACCTATCATCTGTTGTACCTGTCTGTAGTAATGATACCTATCATCTGTTGTACCTGTCTGTAGTAATGATACCTATCATCTGTTGTACCTGTCTGTAGTAATGATACCTATCATCTGTTGTACCTGTCTGTAGCAATGATACCTATCATCTGTTGTACCTGTCTGTAGTAATGATACCTACATCTGTTGTACATGTCTGTAGTAATGATACATAGCATCTGTTGTACTTGTATGTAGCAATGATACCTATAATCTGTTGTACTTGTCTGTAGCAATGATACTACCATCTGTTGTACCCGTCTGTAGCAATGATACCTATCATCTGTTATACCTGTCTGTTGCAATGATACCTATCATCTGTTGTACCTGTCTGTAGTAATGATACCTACCATCTGTTGTACCTGTCTGTAGCAATGAGTACCTGTCATCTGTTGTACTTGTCTGTAGTAATGATACCTACATCTGTTGTACCTGTCGTAGTAATGATACATACCATCTGTTGTACTTGTCTGTAGTAATGATACCTGTCTGTAGTAATATGATACCTATCATCTGTTGTAACATGTCTGTAGTAATGATACATGATCATCTGTTGTATACTTGTCTGTAGTAATGATACCTAGCCATCTGGTTGTACTTGTCTGTAGTAATGATACCTACCATCTGTTGTACCTGTCAGTAGTAATGATACCATTTCATCTGTTGTACCTGTCTGTAGTAATGATACCTACCATCTGTTGTACTTGTCTGTAGTAATGATACCTAACCATCTGTTGTACCTGTCATGTAGTCAATGATACCTATCATCTGTTGTACTCTGTCAGTAGTAATGATACCTACCATCTGTTGTATCCTGTCAGTAGTAATGATACCTACCATCCTGTTAGCACTGTCTGTAGCAATGATACCTACCATCTGTTGTACTTGTCTGTAGTAATGATACCTTACCATCTGTTGTACCTTTCTGTAGTAATGATACCTAGTCCATCTGTTGTACCTGTCTGTAGCAATGATACCTATCATCTGTTGTACCTGTCAGTAGTAATGATACCAATCATACTGTTGTACCTGTAAGTAGTAATGATACCTATCATCTGTTGTACCTGTCTGTAGTAATGATACCTATCATCTGTTGTACCTGTCATGTAGTAATGATACCTATCATCTGTTGTACCTGTCTGTAGCTAATGATACCTACTATCTGTTGTATCTGTCTGTAGTAATGATACCTACAATCTCTTGTACCTGTCTGTAGTAATGATACCTACCATCTGTTGTATCTGTCTGTAGTAATGATACCTATCATCTGTTGTACCTGTCAGTAGTAATTATACCTATCATCTGTTGTACCTGTCAGTAGTAATGATACCTATCATCTGTTGTACCTGTCTGTAGTAATGATACCTACCATCTGTTGTATCTGTCTGTAGTAATGATACCTATCATCTGTTGTACCTGTCAGTAGTAAAGACACCTACCATCTGTTGTACCTGTCTGTAACAATGATACCTACCATCTGTTGTACCTGTCTGTAGCAATGATAACGACCATCTGTTGTACCTGTCTGTAGCAATGATACCTACCATCTGTTGTACCTGTCTGTAGTAATGATACCTATCATCTTTTGTACCTGTCTGTAGTAATGATACCTACCATCTGTTGTACTTGTCTGTAGCAATGATACCTATCATCTGTTGTACCTGTCTGTAGTAATGATACCTACCATCTGTTGTACCTGTCTGTAGTAATGATACCTACCATCTGTTGTACCTGTCTGTAGCAATGATACCTACCATCTGTTGTACTTGTCTGTAGCAATGATACCTGTCATCTGTTGTACTTGTCTGTAGTAATGATACCTACCATCTGTTGCACTTGTCTGTAGTAATGACACCTATCATCTGTTGTACTTGTCTGTAGCAATGATACCTATCATCTGTTGTACCTGTCTGTAGCAATGATACATATCATCTTTTGTACCTGTCTGTAGTAATGATACCTACCATCTGTTGTACTTGTCTGTAGTAATGATACCTATCATATGTTGTACCTGTCTGTAGCAATGATACCTATCATCTGTTGTACCTGTCTGTAGCAATGATACCTATCATCTGTTGTACCTGTCTGTAGTAATGATACCTATCATCTGTTGTACCTGTCTGTAGCAATGATACCTATCATATGTTGTACCTGTCTGTAGTAATGATACCTACGCATCTGTATGTACTTGTCTGTAGTAATGATACCTATCAGCTGTTGTAAGCTTGTTCTGTAGTAATGATACCTAGCAGCTGTTGTACCTGTCATGTAGTAAGTGATACATATCATATGTTGTAGCCTGTCTGTAGTAAATGATACCTACCATCTGTTGTAACTTGTCTGTAGTAATGATACCATAGGCCATATAGTTGTTACCTGTCTGTAGTCAATGATAACTATCATCTGTTGTACCTGTCTGTTACAATGATACCTAAATCATCTGTTGTGAACCTGTTCTGTAAGTAAATGATACCTATCATCTTGTTGTACCTGTCTGTAGTAATGAATACCTATCAGACTGTTGTACCATGTCTGTAGTAAATGATACCTCACCATCTGTTGTACCTGTCTGTAGTAAATGATACCTATCATCTAGTTGTACCCTGTTCTGTAGTAAGGATAACCATATCCTAGTTGTACCTGTCTGTAGCAATGATACCTATCATCTGTTGTACCTGTCATGTAGTAATGATACCTATCATCTGTTGTATTGTCTGTAGTAATGATACCTACCATCTGTTGTACTTGTCTGTAGTAATGATACCTACCATCTGTTGTACCTGTCAGTAGTAATGATACCTATCATCTGTTGTATCTGTCAGTAGTAATGATACCTACCATCTGTTGTACCTGTCAGTAGTAATGATACCTACCATCAGTTGCACTTGTCTGTAGCAATGATACCTACCATCTGTTGTACTTGTCTGTAGTAATGATACCTGTCATCTGTTGTACCTGTCTGTAGTAATGATACCTACCATCTGTTGTACCTGTCTGTAGCAATGATACCTATCATCTGTTGTACCTGTCAGTAGTAATGATACCTATCATCTGTTGTACCTGTAAGTAGTAATGATACCTACCATCTGTTGTACCTGTCTGTAGCAATGATACCTATCATCTGTTGTACCTGTCAGTAGTAATGATACCTATCATCTGTTGTACCTGTCTGTAGCGATGATACCTACTATCTGTTGTATCTGTCTGTAGTAATGATACCTACCATCTCTTGTACCTGTCTGTAGTAATGATACCTACCATCTGTTGTATCTGTCTGTAGTAATGATACCTATCATCTGTTGTACCTGTCAGTAGTAATTATACCTATCATCTGTTGTACCTGTCAGTAGTAATGATACCTATCATCTGTTGTACCTGTCTGTAGTAATGTTACCTACCATCTGTTGTATCTGTCTGTAGTAATGATACCTATCATCTGTTGTACCTGTCAGTAGTAAAGATACCTACCATCTGTTGTACCTGTCTGTAGCAATGATACCTACCATCTGTTGTACCTGTCTGTAGCAATGATAACGACCATCTGTTGTACCTGTCTGTAGCAATGATACCTACCATCTGTTGTACCTGTCTGTAGTAATGATACCTATCATCTGTTGTACCTGTCTGTAGTAATGATACCTACCATCTGTTGTACCAGTCTGTAGTAATGATACCTACCATCTGTTGTACCTGTCTGTAGCAATGATACCTATCATCTGTTGTACCTGTCTGTAGTAATGATACCTATCATATGTTGTACCTGTCTGTAGCAATGATACCTATCATCTGTTGTACATGTCTGTAGTAATGATACCTACCATCTGTTGTACCTGTCTGTAGTAATGATACCTACCATATGTTGTACCTGTCTGTTGTAATGATACCTATCATCTGTTGTACCTGTCTGTAGTAATGATACCTATCATCTGTTGTACCTGTCAGTAGCAATGATACCTACCATCTGTTGTTCCTGTCTGTAGCAATATCTATCATCTGTTGTACCTGTCTGTAGCAATGATACCTACCATCTGTTTCACCTTTCTGTAGCAATGATTCTTATCATATGTTGTACCTGTCTGTAGCAATATCTATCATCTGTTGCACCTGTCTGTAGCACTGATACCTATCATCCGTTGTAACAGTCTGTAGCAATGATACCTACCATCTGTTGTACCTGTCAGTAGCAATGATTCTTATCATATGTTGTACCTGTCTGTAGCAATATCTATCATCTGTTGTACTTGTCTGTAGTAATGATACCTATCATCTGTTGTACCTGTCTGTAGCAATGATACCTATCATATGGTGTACCTGTCTGTAGTCATGATACCTATCATATGTTGTACCTGTCTGTAGCAATATCTATCATCTGTTGTACCTGTCTGTAGTAATGATACCTATCATATGTTATACCTGTCTGTAGCAATGATACCTTCCATCTATTGTACCTGTCTGTAGCAATATCTATCATCTTTTGTACCTGTCTGTAGCAATGATACCTATCATATGGTGTACCTGTCTGTAGTAATGACACCTATCATATGTTGTACCTGTCTGTAGCAATGATACCTATCATCTGTTGTACCTGTCTGTAGTAATGATTCTTATCATATGTTGTACCTGTCTGTAGCAATGATTCTTATCATATGTTGTACCTGTCTGTAGCAATATCTATCATCTGTTGTACCTGTCTGTAGCAATGATACCTACCATCTGTTGTACCTGTCTGTAGCAATGATACCTACCATCTGTTGTACCTGTCTGTAGCAATATATATCATCTATTTACCTGTCTGTAGCAATGATACCTATCATCTGTTGTACCTGTCTGTAGCAATGATACCTACCATCTGTTGTACCTGTCTGTAGTAATGATACCTATCATCTGTTGTACCTGTCAGTAGCAATGATACCTACCATCTGTTGTACCTGTCTGTAGCAATATCTATCATCTTTTGTACCTGTCTGTAGCAATGATACCTATCATATGTTGTACCTGTCTGTAGCAATGATACCTATCATATGTTGTACCTGTCTATTGCAATATCTATCATCTGTTGTACCTGTCTGTAGCAATGATACCTACCATCTGTTGTACCTGTCTGTAGCAATGATTCTTATCATATGTTGTACCTGCCTGTAGCAATATCTATCATCTGTTGTACTTGTCTGAAGCAATGACACCTATCATCCGTTGTACCTGTCTGTAGCAATGATACCTACCATCTGTTGTACCTGTCTGTAGCAATGATTCTTATCATATGTTGTACCTGTCTGTAGCAATATCTATCATCTGTTGTACCTGTCTGTAGTAATGATACCTATCATCTGTTGTACCTGTCTGTAGCAATGATACCTATCATATGGTGTACCTGTCTGTAGTCATGATACCTATCATATGTTGTACATGTCTTTAGCAATATCTATCATCTGTTGTACCTGTCTGTAGTAATGATACCTATCATCTGTTGTACCTCTCTGTAGCAATGATACCTATCATCTGTAGTACCTGTCTGTAGCAATATCTATCATCTGTTGTACCTGTCTGTATCAATGATTCTTATCATATGTTGTACCTGTCTGTAGCAATATCTATCATCTGTTGTACTTGTCTGTAGCAATATCTATCATCTGTTGTACCTGTCAGTAGTAATGATACCTATCATATGTTGTACCTTTCTCTAGCAATGATACCTACCATCTGTTGTACCTGTCTGTAGCAATGGTACATACCATCTGTTGTATCTGTCTGTAGTAATGATACCTATCATCTGTTGTACCTGTCTGTAGCAATGATACCTACCATCTGTTGTACTTGTCTGTAGCAATGATACCTATCATCTGTTGTACTTGTCTGTAGTAATGATACCTATCATCTGTTGTACTTGTCAGTAGTAATGATACCTATCATATGTTGTACCTGTCTGTAGTAAAGATACCTACCATCTGTTGTACCTGTCTGTAGCAATGATACCTACCATCTGTTGTACCTGTCTGTAGCAATGATAACGACCATCTGTTGTACCTGTCTGTAGCAATGATACCTACCATCTGTTGTACCTGTCTGTAGTAATGATACCTATCATCTGTTGTACCTGTCTGTAGTAATGATACCTACCATCTGTTGTACCAGTCTGTAGTAATGATACCTACCATCTGTTGTACCTGTCTGTAGCAATGATACCTATCATCTGTTGTACCTGTCTGTAGTAATGATACCTATCATATGTTGTACCTGTCTGTAGCAATGATACCTATCATCTGTTGTACATGTCTGTAGTAATGATACCTACCATCTGTTGTACCTGTCTGTAGTAATGATACCTACCATATGTTGTACCTGTCTGTTGTAATGATACCTATCATCTGTTGTACCTGTCTGTAGTAATGATACCTATCATCTGTTGTACCTGTCAGTAGCAATGATACCTACCATCTGTTTCACCTTTCTGTAGCAATGATTCTTATCATATGTTGTACCTGTCTGTAGCAATATCTATCATCTGTTGCACCTGTCTGTAGCAATGATACCTATCATCCGTTGTAACAGTCTGTAGCAATGATACCTACCATCTGTTGTACCTGTCAGTAGCAATGATTCTTATCATATGTTGTACCTGTCTGTAGCAATATCTATCATCTGTTGTACTTGTCTGTAGTAATGATACCTATCTTCTGTTGTACCTGTCTGTAGCAATGATACCTATCATATGGTGTACCTGTCTGTAGTCATGATACCTATCATATGTTGTACCTGTCTGTAGCAATATCTATCATCTGTTGTACCTGTCTGTAGTAATGATACCTATCATATGTTATACCTGTCTGTAGCAATGATACCTTCCATCTATTGTACCTGTCTGTAGCAATATCTATCATCTTTTGTACCTGTCTGTAGCAATGATACCTATCATATGGTGTACCTGTCTGTAGTAATGACACCTATCATATGTTGTACCTGTCTGTAGTAATGATACCTACCATCTGTTGTACCTGTCTGTAGCAATGATTCTTATCATATGTTGTACGTGCCTATAGCAATATCTATCATCTGTTGTACCTGTCTGTAGTAATGATTCTTATCATATGTTGTACCTGTCTGTAGCAATGATTCTTATCATATGTTGTACCTGTCTGTAGCAATATCTATCATCTGTTGTACCTGTCTGTAGCAATGATACCTACCATCTGTTGTACCTGTCTGTAGCAATGATACCTACCATCTGTTGTACCTATCTGTAGCAATATCTATCATCTATTTACCTGTCTGTAGCAATGATACCTATCATCTGCTGTACCTGTCTGTAGCAATGATACCTACCATCTGTTGTACCTGTCTGTAGTAATGATACCTATCATCTGTTGTACCTGTCAGTAGCAATGATACCTACCATCTGTTGTACCTGTCTGTAGCAATATCTATCATCTTTTGTACCTGTCTGTAGCAATGATACCTATCATATGTTGTACCTGTCTGTAGCAATGATACCTATCATATGTTGTACCTGTCTATTGCAATATCTATCATCTGTTGTACCTGTCTGTAGCAATGATACCTACCATCTGTTGTACCTGTCTGTAGCAATGATTCTTATCATATGTTGTACCTGCCTGTAGCAATATCTATCATCTGTTGTACCTGTCTGAAGCAATGACACCTATCATCCGTTGTACCTGTCTGTAGCAATGATACCTACCATCTGTTGTACCTGTCTGTAGCAATGATTCTTATCATATGTTGTACCTGTCTGTAGCAATATCTATCATCTGTTGTACCTGTCTGTAGTAATGATACCTATCATCTGTTGTACCTGTCTGTAGCAATGATACCTATCATATGGTGTACCTGTCTGTAGTCATGATACCTATCATATGTTGTACATGTCTTTAGCAATATCTATCATCTGTTGTACCTGTCTGTAGTAATGATACCTATCATCTGTTGTACCTGTCTGTAGCAATGATACCTATCATCTGTAGTACCTGTCTGTAGCAATATCTATCATCTGTTGTACCTGTCTGTATCAATGATTCTTATCGTATGTTGTACCTGTCTGTAGCAATATCTATCATCTGTTGTACTTGTCTGTAGCAATATCTATCATCTGTTGTACCTGTCAGTAGTAATGATACCTATCATATGTTGTACCTTTCTCTAGCAATGATACCTACCATCTGTTGTACCTGTCTGTAGCAATGATACATACCATCTGTTGTATCTGTCTGTAGTAATGATACCTATCATCTGTTGTACCTGTCTGTAGCAATGATACCTACCATCTGTTGTACTTGTCTGTAGCAATGATACCTATCATCTGTTGTACTTGTCTGTAGTAATGATACCTATCATCTGTTGTACTTGTCAGTAGTAATGATACCTATCATATGTTGTACCTGTCAGTAGTAATGATACCTATCATCTGTTGTACCTGTCTGTAGCAATGATACCTATCATCTGTTGTATCTGTCTGTAGTAATAATACCTATCATCTGTTGTACCTGTCTGTAGTAATGATACCTATCATATGTTGTACCTGTCTGTAGCAATGATACCTATCATCTGTTGTACCTGTCTGTAGTAATGATACCTATCATATGTTGTAACTGTCTGTAGCAATGATACCTACCATCTGTTGTACCCGTCTATAGCAATGATACCTATCATCTGTTGTACCTGTCTGTAGTAATGATACCTATTATCTGTTGTACTTGTCTGTAGCAATATCTATCATCTGTTGTACCTGTCAGTAGTAATGATACCTATCATATGTTGTACCTGTCTGTAGCAATGATACCTATCACATGTTGTACCTGTCTGTAGCAATGATACCTACCATCTGTTGTACCTGTCTGTAGCAATGATACCTACCATCTGTTGTACCTGTCTGTAGCAATATCTATCATCTGTTGTACCTGTCTGTAGCAATATCTATCATCTGTTGTACCTGTCTGTAGTAATGATACCTATTATCTGTTGTACCTGTCTGTAGCAATGATACCTCCCATCTGTTGTACCTTTCTGTAGCAATGATACCTATCATCTGTAGTACCTGTTTGTAGCAATATCTATCATCTGTTCTACCTATCTGTATCAATGATTCTTATCATATGTTGTAATGTCTGTAGCAATATCTATCATCTGTTGTACTTGTCTGTAGCAATATCTATCATCTGTTGTACCTGTCAGTAGTAATGATACCTATCATATGTTGTACCTTTCTCTATCAATGATACCTACCATCTGTTGTACCTGTCTGTAGCAATGATACCTACCATCTGTTGTATCTGTCTGTAGTAATGATACCTATCATCTGTTGTACCTGTCTGTAGCAATGATACCTACCATCTGTTGTACTTGTCTGTAGCAATGATACCTATCATCTGTTGTACTTGTCTGTAGTAATGATACCTATCATCTGTTGTACTTGTCTGTAGCAATGATACTTATCATCTGTTGTACTTGTCTGTAGCAATGATACCTACCATCTGTTGTACTTGTCTGTAGCAATGATACCTATCATCTGTTGTACTTGTATGTAGTAATGATACCTACCATCTGTTGTATCTGTCTGTAGCAATGATACCTATCATCTGTTGTACCTATCTGTAGCACTGATTCTTATCATCTGTTGTACCTGTCTGTAACAATAATACCTATCATCTGTTGTACTTGTCTGTAGCAATGATTCGTATCATATGTTGTACCTGTCTGTAGCAATATCTATCATCTGTTGTACCTGTCTGTAGTAATGATTCTTATCATCTGTTGTAGCTTTCTGTAGCAATGATACCTACCATCTGTTGTACCTGTCAGTAGTAATGATACCTATCATCTGTTGTACCTGTCAGTAGTAATGATACCTATCATATGTTGTACCTGTCAGTAGTAATGATACCTATCATCTGTTGTACCTGTCTGTAGCAATGATACCTATCATCTGTTGTATCTGTCTGTAGTAATGATACCTATCATCTGTTGTACCTGTCCTGTAGCAATGATACCTATCATATGTTGTACCTGTCAGTAGTAATGATACCTATCATCTGTTGTACCTGTCAGTAGTAATGATAACTATCATATGTTGTACCTGTAATGTAGTAATGATACCTACCATTTGTTGTACCTGTCTGTAGCAATGATACCTACCATCTGTTGTACCTGTCTGTAGTAATGATACCTACCATCTGTTGTACCTGTCTGTAGCAATGATACCTATAATCTGTTGTATCTGTCTGTAGTAATGATACCTATCATATGTTGTAATTGTCTGTAGCAATGATACCTACCATCTGTTGTACCCGTCTGTAGCAATGATACCTATCATCTGTTATACCTGTCTGTAGTAATGATACCTATCATCTGTTGTACTTGTCTGTAGCAATATCTATCATCTGTTGTACCTGTCTGTAGTAATGATACCTATTATCTGTTGTACCTGTCAGTAGTAATGATACCTACCATTTGTTGTACCTGTCTGTAGCAATGATACCTACCATCTGTTGTACCTGTCTGTAGTAATGATACCTACCATCTGTTGTACCTGTCTGTAGCAATGATACCTATAATCTGTTCTACCTGTCTGTAGTAATGATACCTATCATATGTTGTAATTGTCTGTAGCAATGATACCTACCATCTGTTGTACCCGTCTGTAGCAATGATACCTATCATCTGTTATACCTGTCTGTAGTAATGATACCTATCATCTGTTGTACTTGTCTGTAGCAATATCTATCATCTATTGTACCTGTCTGTAGTAATGATACCTATTATCTGTTGTACCTGTCTGTAGCAATAATACCTACCATCTGTTGTACCTTTCTGTAGCAATGATACCTATCATCTGTTGTACCTGTCTGTAGTAATGATACCTATCATCTGTTGTACCTGTCTGTAGTAATGATACCTACCATCTGTTGTACCTTTCTGTAGCAATGATACCTATCATATGTTGTACCTGTCTGTATTAATGATACCTATCATCTGTTGTACCTGTCTGTAGCAATGATACCTCCCGTCTGTTGTACCTGTCTGTAGCAATATCTATCATATGTTGTACCTGTCTGTAGTAATGATTCTTATCATATGTTGTACCTGTCTGTAGCAATATCTATCATCTGTTGTACCTGTCTGTAGCAATGATACTTATCACCTCTTGTACCTGTCTGTAGCAATGATACCTATCATATGTTTTACCTGTCTGTAGCAATGATACCTATTATCTATGCACACGTGTGTTCTTATGTGTGGCTCCTTGTTCTGCCTCAGCGAGTTTTATTTGTGGATGTTATTTCTGTCACTGTCATGGCTCTACTTGAAGATCTGGACAGCCCGTCCATGGCTCTACTTGACAGATCTGGACAGCCGTCCATGGCTCTACTTGACATATTTTGATAGCCCGTCCATGGCTCTGGTATGAGAGCTCCACACATCCAGATGTCTCTTTCCAGTTTGTTTTTTTTCTTTTTTTTCTGCATGTAGTCTGTAGTGACGTGAATATGTTTTTTTCATGTTTACTGGTGCGATAATGAGTCTCTAATATTCTGAGGTAAACACAAATCTGACACATTGACTATCAGCCTGCTTTTCACACACACACGCGCGCGCTCGCGCGCTCGCACGCACGCACACACACACACACACACACACACACACACACACACGATCGCACGCACGCACGCACACACTAATAAACACATTATCGATGGGTTAACCAGTATAAAATAATCAAAAGTGTTATATTTACGCTGATATCAACGGATGTGATCAAACCCCGGGCTGTTGCCCATAGATGTAACCGACCTGACACAGCATACTGGTGTTTCTACCCACAGATATCAACGAGTGCGAGACAAGCAACCCGTGCCAGGACCGATGCGTCAACCTGCCTGGGGCCTACAGGTGCTCGTGCAAGGCAGGCAGTGTCATCAACCCCGAGAATGCCAACAAATGCAAGCGTAAGTACTTCCTGTTTGGTCACCGCATACCACAGAATACGGTCTCCGTGGCAAAGTGTTTACAGACGCTGTTCGTAATCCCGTATATCCACGGTTGAAACACAGCTGCGCACGATTTGGCAGCAGACCGCGTTGCGTTGGTATAGGTACCGGTCTTTCAGAAAGCAATGGCAAACTACTGACCGTAAACTTGCCACGAGATCACAGCGGCAGAACTGCTGGAGTTGACTGCGATGTCCTGTAAAAAGGATGTGCACACCTAGCATGCCAAGGAAACTTGGCTACACCTGTGGAGGCTTCCGCTCTAAATAAACGTGGCATGAATCAGTTTGATAGGTGGCGTTTTACAATTGAAACATTCAGATCTGAGTGGGACACTTCTGGGAAAGGAAGATCTGAGTGGGACACTTCTAGGAGTGGAAGATCTGAGTGGGACACTTCTGGGAAAGGAAGATCTGAGTGGCACACTTCTAGGAGTGGAAGATCTGAGTGGGGCACTTCTAGGAGTGGAAGATCTGAGTGGGGCACTTCTAGGAATGGAAGATCTGAGTGGGACACTTCTAGGAGTGGAAGATCTGAGTGGGACACTTCTGGGAAAGGAAGATCTGAGTGGGACACTTCTAGGAGTGGAAGATCTGAGTGGGGCACTTCTAGGAGTGGAAGATCTGAGTGGGGCACTTCTAGGAATGGAAGATCTGAGTGGGGCACTTCTAGGAGTGGAAGATCTGAGTGGGACACTTCTGGGAAACGAAGATCTGAGTGGGACACTTCTAGGAGTGGAAGATCTGAGTGGGGCACTTCTAGGAGTGGAAGATCTGAGTGGGGCACTTCTAGGAGTGGAAGATCTGAGTGGGACACTTCTAGGAATAGAAGATCTGAGTGGGGAACTTCTAGGAGTGGAAGATCTGAGTGGGACACTTCTAGGAATGGAAGATCTGAGTAGACACTTCTAGGAGTGGAAGATCTGAGTGGGACACTTCTGGGAAACGAAGATCTGAGTCGGACACTTCTAGGAGTGGAAGATCTGAGTGGGGCACTTCTAGGAGTGGAAGATCTGAGTGGGGCACTTCTTGGAGTGGAAGATCTTAGTGGAACACTTGTATCAGTGATACGCTGAATGCTGCCAGTGATAAACCGATTGCTTCCAGAGATACACTGACTGCTCCTGGTGATACACTGAATGCATCTAGTGATACACTGACAGCTGATAGTGTTACACCGATTGCTCCCAGTTTTATACTGATTGTTTGATTGACTGATTGATTGATTGATTGATTGATTGATTTAGGAACCGACATGACAGCATTGGGGGAATTCCCATAAGCGCTCCGTCCCCATCCTCAGCAGCCAGCGAAGAGTTCCAACACCAATAGTACCAGTAGCAATCTGATTATATGTCCGTCTCGCCTTTCCTCTGAGCGTCGAGCGTCGTCCAGATACTCTCGTCACTCCTCGCTGTCGCATTCTTGCCAGACCATGGTGATCCATTTGTTCCTCCGAGGTGTACACGTGCTCCCACAAGGCCGCAACCATGTCTGCCTTATCATGCATCAATACTCCCCCAAGTTTTGCAGAGCCAGCCAATCTGTCCGCCTGTTAATTCCCCAGCACACCAGCATGCCCCGGAGAAAAGATCCAGGTGATGCCTACCACCCGTGACCTCCAAGGCGAAGCAAGCCGATCTGCCCGAAGCATTGCCTGTCCTCACCCTCCTCAGCATGCCCTCCGAGTCAGTCACAATCACGATGCGCGTATGTATCGCGCCCTCCATCCAGCGGAAACCCGCACCAACCGCCTCCACCTCCATTCCCAAGCCAGATGCCGTGGTATCACATGCCAGGCTCCCCCGAACCAAACGTCGACCATCAACCTTTGCCAAGAATACCCAGGCACCTCTCCCACCCCACAACACCGAACCATCCATGCAGACAATCACATCAATTATACACTCAGTGCTCCCGGTGATACACTGAGTGCTCCCGGTGATACACTGAGTGCTCCTTGTGATACACCGACTGCTCCTGGTGATACAACGATTTCTCCTTGTGATACACTGATTGCTCATAGTGATACACCGATTGCTCCTGGTGATACACAGATTGCTTCCGATTTTACACTGAGTGGTCCCTGTCATACACTGATTGTGAATGCCCCGGTGTCTTCCCAATCTGCTACAACGCCTACTTCTGCCACAAGTGAAGGCCAGTGCCTGCAGTGGGCCAAGTTATTTTGGCAATATATGATCTTAAATAGTCTCGAATAACGACGGCACAGTTTATGGCCAGGCATATGTGGCTATATCTCGGCGTGTGCACACTAAAGACACACTGAACATATTATGAAGTAACGTCATGAATCATTTCAATCATACTAACACAAATAAACAAGACGTTGTCACATATATCAATGTCGCTACCGTAACGCTAGAGATACTACCAAGTCATTTTGCTGACATAATTCTGGTCTACCTCAGGGAAAAAAGTCGCCTCAGCGTATGTAAATAAATTATTATGCTTATTTACGCTATTATGACTGAAAGCATTAATGACGCCACTGCATTACTTTGAGCCTTTATTTTGTGTTGTTTTCACCTGAAGAGGTACAGGGAAATATGCCAGGCTATAAAGTGTGCAAGATATTGTTTGTGTCCACATTGTTCAAATTCACTACGGGAGCATATAGTTTTGAGTTCTATATATTCATTAGCATGTCAAATTCCCCCACTAACTTGATCTTACACGTATTCATTAGCATGTCAAACTCCCCACTAACTTTATCTTAAATGTATTTATTAGTATGTCACACTCCCCACTAACTTTATCATACATGTATTCACTAGTATGTCACACTCCCCACTAACTTTATCTTACATGTATTCACTAGTATGTCACACTCCCCACTAACTTGATCTTACATGTATTCATTAGCATGTCAAATTTCCCCACTAACTTGATCTTACATGTATTCACTAGTATGTCACACTCCCCACTAACTTGATCTTACATGTATTCACTAGTATGTCACACTCCCCACTAACTTTATCTTACATGTATTCACTAGTATGTCACACTCCCCACTAACTTGATCTTACATGTATTCACAAATATGTCACACTCCCCACTAACTTTATCTTACACGTATACATTAGCATGTCAAACTCCCCACTAACTTGATCTTACATGTATTCATTAGTATGTCACACTCCCCACTAACTTTATCTTACATGTATTCACTAGTATGTCACACTCTCCACTAACTTGATCTTACATGTATTCACTAGTATGTCACACTCCCCACTAACTTGATCTTATATGTATTCATTAGCATGTCACACTCCCCACTAACTTGATCTTATATGTATTCATTAGCATGTCACACTCTCCACTAACTTGATCTTAAATGTAATCACTAGTATATCACACTCTCCACTAACTTGATCTTACATGTATTCACTAGTATGTCACACTCCCCACTAACTTGATCTTACATGTATTCACTAGCATGTCACACTCCCCACTAACTTGATCTTACATGTATTCACTAGCATGTCACACTCCCCACTAACTTGATCTTACATGTATTCACTAGTATGTCACACTCCCCACTAACTTGATCTTACATGTATTCACTAGTATGTCACACTCCTCACTAACTTGATCTTACATGTATTCACTAGTATGTCACACTCTCCACTAACTTGATCTTACATGTATTCACTAGTATGTCACACTCTCCACTAACTTGATTTTACATGTATTCACTAGTATGTCACACTCTCCACTAACTTGATCTTACATGTATTCACTAGTATGTCACACTCCCCACTAACTTGATCTTACATGTATTCACTAGTATGTCACACTCCCCACTAACTTGATCTTACATGTATTCATTAACATGTCACACTCCCCACTAACTTGGTCTTACATGTATTCACTAGTATGTCACACTCCTCACTAACTTGATGTTACACGTATTCATTAGCGTGTCAGAGTCCTCATTAACTTGATCGTCTTTCCATGTCGTTTGCAGTCGCGCCTAAATGTCCGGATCAGGTGGACGTAATCTTTTTGGTGGACGAGTCAGGGAGCATCGGAGCTCCGAAATTCAAACTACAGCAACAGTTCGTATCCAAATTGACACACCACTTTGTTGTCGGCGACAGGGGAGCAAGGTTTGGAGGACTCCTGTTTGCTACAGACGTTAACGAACTGTTTCGGCTGAACACCTACACATCACGCACTGACGTCACAACGGTCAGTGATATGTCATCAACACGTGTGTGTGTCTGTGTGTGTCTGTGTGTGTGTGTGTCTGTGTGTGTGTGTGTGTCTGTGTGTGTGTGTCTGTGTGTGTGTCTGTGTGTGTGTGTGTGTGTCTGTGTGTGTGTGTGTCTGTGTGTGTGTGTCTGTGTGCGTTGGAAGGTGTGGTCATTATGACCAAAACAAAAAGATGATTCCGCCTGTTATCTTTCAGCCTTTCATATGATGGAGGGACTAGAGAAAACCAACGCCAGTTTACAGATGTGAGTAATAGTAGTGGATGGTGGTGGTGGTAGTAGTAGTAGTAGTAGTAGTAGTAGTAGTAGTAGTAGTAGTAGTAGTAGTAATAGTAGTAGTAGTAGTAGTAGTAGTAGTAGTAGTAGTAGTAGTAGTGGTGGTAGTAGTTGTAGTAGTAGTAGTAGTGGCATTAGTAGTAGTAGTAGTAGTAGTAGTAGTAGTAGTAGTAGTAGTAGTAGTGGTAGTAGTAGTAGTGGTAGTAGTAGTAGTAGTAGTAGTAGTAGTAGTAGTAGTAGTAGTAGTAGTAGTAGTAGTAGTAGTAGTAGTAGTAGTGGTTTTAGTAGTAGTAGTAGTAGTAGTAGTAGTAGTAGTAGTAGTAGTAGTAGTAGTAGTAGTAGTAGTGGTATTAGTAGTAGTAGTAGTAGTAGTAGTAGTAGTAGTAGTAGTAGTAGTAGTAGTAGTAGTGGTATTAGTAGTAGTAGTAGTAGTAGTAGTAGTAGTAGTAGTAGTAGTAGTAGTAGTAGTAGTAGTAGTAGTAGTAGGCCTCTTTCAGTCCTGAAGGATTATAGAGTTGCGCCGCTAGGGAGGTACCTGACAGCACCGCTGTTGGCTGTATTGTCCAATGCGAGTGTTGTGTCACCGCTGCTACGCTGGGCTGAAGTGACGCCTTCAGGGCACAAGCCTGGGCAATGAAATTAGGAAAACAATCTTTTGCCCAGTAGCAGTTCCCCCTCTCCACGTCACCTATGTTGACCAAGGGGCAGGCAGTAGCCAATGCAACTTGGCATCGGTGCCCTCGCAGGAGTTGCCAGAACTATGATGTTTACAACATGGAACTGCCTTTGGAACTCCATCTTCGGATTTATCCTCGGAGTTTACTCCCGAAGCCTTTCCCATATGGGTATACCCACAAGGCAGCGGAGGTTTGAGATTTAGAGTTTCCTCTCTTACAGGAGATACCAACCAATAGTGACGAGCCTCCTCTGCCCGGGAATCAATAAGGAGGGAAGTCTACCATTCTTACTTCCTGGCAGTCACCATACTGGTCAGATGACCGCAGCCATTGTCTCTATTGAGAGATCCTCAAGTTTATAGATACAGGAAAAACAAAAAGACAGGAAACGGTCGAGGGAAGCAGAATACACTTGGGAAGCAAACACAGCGAGATGATAGTAGAGACAGACTTAAACTACGGTGACAACATAGATAGATGCCAGCAGAGCCAAATCAAGATAGAGTAGACAAAATAGATAAGAGAAATAGGGAGAAGGTAGACGAGAATAAAACGTGAAAGTACACAGAAAAGAAGAAGACACTCGAGAGAAGTGGGATGATAAACGCTGCGTTAAGATGTAAGACTAGTGCAGGATTATTATATGGGACATAGATAGGGTGATAAACTCTATGGACCGCTGAGTGAACTAAAAATGAATGTTAGATTCATGCAAGAGACAACATTGCAGTTATAGACATACACAAGCGAACGAAAGAAGAAGAAAAAGATAGGGTGGGGCGGTATGGAAGGTAACATAAAAGCAGACATTATAAGAAAAACAAGAAATAGGGTAAAGTAATTCACACATGTTATATGGCCAGATGCAAACACAACATCCAGGTAATGGACATGTGAGATGTATGTTGATTGGGGTCCTGGGTCTATCTCTACTAATGACAGGGTTATATGTCCCGTCTGGGGTGGTTGTGGGTCTATCTCCGTTTATGACAGGGTTATATGTCCTGACTGGGGTCCTGGGTCTATCTCTACTAATGACGGGGTTATATGTTCCGCCTGGGGTCGTTGGTCTATCTCCGGTAATGACAAGGTTAAATGTCCCGACTGGGGTCCTGGGTCTATCTCTACTAATGACGGGGTTATATGTTCCGCCTGGGGTCGTTGATCTATCTCTAGTAATGACAGGGTTATATGCCCCGACTGGGGTCCTGGGTCTATCTCCAGTAATGACAGGGTTCAGTTTTACTGTCGTGGGGCTGGGTCCTAGGTCCTGGGAGTTGGGTCTATCTCTAACAGTGGCAGGATTGACCTAGTCTTGTAAGATGGCGGCGGATAATTTTTAGAAATGTCTAGGAATGACAGGATGCGAGGAAGGAATCCAATCTCTTCGGTCTACAGTGGGAGTCGGTTATGGGGGTAGCTTGTTTAATCAGGAATATATTGATATCTTGAGTTCATATTTGTTGGGAGTAGCTTGTCCTCTCAGGAGTATATTGATATCATAAGTTCATCTGTGATGGGAGTAGCTTGTCCACTCAGGAGTAAATTGATATCATGAGATCATCTGTGATGGGAGTAGTTTGTCCACTCAGGAGTAAATTGATATCATGAGATCATCTGTGATGGGAGTAGTTTGTCCACTCAGGAGTAAATTGATATCATGAGATCATATGTGATGGGAGTAGCTTGCCATTCAGGAGTATATTGATATCATGAGTTCATCTGGTACTCATATTGAAAGAACCTCACCGGTACAAATGTATTCGTGCACAGTGCCGAGAGGCTACTAGAGGCACCTCAAAATAGAGAACATCCTAGCCTATCAGATACTTCCTGGTCTTTTGGAGACAGTCCAGGCTCCCAGGCTGTCAACGTCATCTAGTTCTTCAGCCCATGGTCGGGGCTTAATAATGTCCGATCAGTGCATTACAAAGCTGTCTGGATTCTAGCTTCGGGTATCTATGATTGTCAATAACTGACTCTCTAGCTTCATGTATCAATAATTGTCAGTGACCCAGTCCCCACATCTATAGCTTCATGTATCTATGATTGTCAGTGACCCAGTCCCCACACCTCTAGCTTCATGTATCTATAATTGTCAGTCACCCAGTCCCCACACCTCTAGCTTCATGTATCTATAATTGTCAGTCACCCAGTCCCCACATCTATAGCTTCATGTATCTATGATTGTCAGTGACCCAGTCCCCACACCTCTAGCTTCATGTATCTATAATTGTCAGTCACCCAGTCCCCACATCTCTAGCTTCATGTATCTATAATTTTTGGTGACCCAGTCTCCCACATCTCTAGCTTCATGTATCTATAATTGTTGATGACCCAATCTCCCACATCTCTAGCTTCATGTATCTATGATTGTCAGTGACCCAGTTCCCACACCTCTAGCTTCATGTATCTATAATTGTCAGTGATCCAGCCTCCCACATCTCTAGCTTCATGTATCTATGATTGTCAGAGAACAAGTCTCCCACACCTCTAGCTTCATGTATCTATAATTGTCAGTGATCCAGTCTCCCACATCTCTAGCTTCATGTACCTATGATTGTCAGAGAACAAGTCTCCCACACCTCTAGCTTCATGTATCTATAATTGTCAGTGACCCAGTCTACCACATCTCTAGCTTCATGTATCTATAATTGTCAGTGATCCAGTCTATCACATCTCTAGCTTCATGTATCTATAATTGTCAGTGACCCAGTCTCCCACATCTCTAGCTTCATGTATCTATAAATGTCAGTGACCCAGTCTACCACATCTCTAGCTTCATGTATCTATAATTGTCAGAGAACAAGTCTCCCACACCTCTAGCTTCATGTATCTATAATTGTCAGTGATCCAGTCTCCCACATCTCTAGCTTCATGTATCTATAATTGTCAGTGACCCAGTCTACCACATCTCTAGCTTCATGTATCTATGATTGTCAGTGACCCAGTCCCCACACCTCTAGCTTCATGTATCTATAATTGTCAGTGATCCAGCCTCCAACATCTCTAGCTTCATGTATCTATGATTGTCAGAGAACAAGTCTCCCACACCTCTAGCTTCATGTATCTATAATTGTCAGTGATCCAGCCTCCAACATCTCTAGCTTCATGTATCTATGATTGTCAGAGAACAAGTCTCCCACACCTCTAGCTTCATGTATCTATAATTGTCAGTGACCCAGTCTACCACATCTCTAGCTTCATGTATCTATAATTGTCAGTGACCCAGTCTACCACATCTCTAGCTTCATGTATCTATAATTGTCAGTGACCCAGTCTCCCACATCTCTAGCTTCATGTATCTATAATTGTCAGTGACCCAGTCTACCACATCTCTAGCTTCATGTATCTATAATTGTCAGAGAACAAGTCTCCCACACCTCTAGCTTCATGTATCTATAATTGTCAGTAATCCAGTCTCCCACATCTCTAGCTTCATGTATCTATAATTGTCAGTGACCCAGTCTACCACATCTCTAGCTTCATGTATCTATAATTGTCAGTGACCCAGTCTACCACATCTCTAGCTTCATGTATCTATAATTGTCAGTGACCCAGTCTCCCACATCTCTAGCTTCATGTATCTATAATTGTCAGTGATCCAGTCTCCCACATCTCTAGCTTCATGTATCTATAATTGTCAGAGAACAAGTCTCCCACACCTCTAGCTTCATGTATCTATAATTGTCAGTGATCCAGTCTCCCACATCTCTAGCTTCATGTATCTATAATTGTCAGAGAACAAGTCTCCCACACCTCTAGCTTCATGTATCTATAATTGTCAGTGATCCAGTCTCCCACATCTCTAGCTTCATGTATCTATAATTGTCAGTGACCCAGTCTACCACATCTCTAGCTTCATGTATCTATAATTGTCAGTGACCCAGTCTACCACGTCTCTAGCTTCATGTATCTATAATTGTCAGTGATCCAGTCTCCCACATCTCTAGCTTCATGTATCTATGATTGTCAGAGAACAAGTCTCCCACACCTCTAGCTTCATGTATCTATAATTGTCAGTGATCCAGTCTCCCACATCTCTAGCTTCATGTATCTATAATTGTCAGTCACCCAGTCTCAATGATCTCTAGCTATGCGTAAATGCCTCCGTACGGTTTTTATTTTGCTATTTCATTGTCAGTATGTGAGAACTATTTAGCGTGACTGGTCTTACAGACAACAGACTGATTCCTTTCCCTATCACACGTTGTATATTCTTTGGATGTATGGATTTTGTATTTGTCTCAGTCACCCAGCCAGCAATCAATGACCCAATAGCCTGAGTTGCCACAATTAGCTGAATCTCCCCTGGGCACACAGGGAAAGCATCTTCCTTTAACAATGTGCCTTTCTTTATGATAGGTGAACTGTGCCTCTGTTATATGTCACATAAACATATTGTTAACATATGTCACATAAACATATCGTTAACATATGTCACATAAACATATCGTTAACACTGTTTTACAATGTATAATGTTGCTTATTCCACTTCTATATCACCAGTCGTTGCTTAATGCGCCCTACGGCGAAGGAGGTACTAACACTCATATAGGGATCAACTATATCCTTAACAACGATCTGTTCGCCCCGGTCAATGGAGGTCGTACTAGCGCCCCTGATTATGTTGTTGTTGTCACTGACGGCGCGTCCTCGAGGCCTGAAGAAAGTAAGTATTCTAATCAATTGACCACTTATCACCCTGATTGCATGAACAGCCTGTCCAGTCCTTAAAACTTCCGCCCACTGCAAAAAAAGTCATGGCGGCTCGGCAGCAATCCGTATGAATCATATTGCTGTGTGAATCATATTGCTGTGTGAACCCTATTGCTGTGTGAATCATATTGCTGTGTGAACCCTGTTGCTGTGTGAATCATATTGCTGTGTGAACCCTATTGCTATGTGAATTCTAGTGCTGTGTAAATACTATTGCTGTGTGAATTCTTTTGCTGTGTGGATCATATCCCTGTGTGAATCCTATTTATGTGTGAATCTTATTGCTGTGTGAACGGCTGTTGGACCACACATTGCCCTGTATTTGGGGCTCGCCTGTAGAGGCGACAGTTGTCCAGGAAATGCGCTGGTCGTCTCCTACCATCGAGCTGTGGTCTGGCCCATCCGACCTCCTGGTCCGGGCTGGCGTCATCAGATGTGGTCGCGCATGCATCTCAACCCTGGCCTGCTGGTGATTTGGCATCTCACGCTGACGGTGACATGGGCGCTGTGGGACGAGAGTTAGATGTCTGTGATCGACGATCGCTACGTGAGGGAGAGACTGACCATGTATGTCTCCTTGCACACCGGCCTACAACATATGATATTCTCTCAATTCACATACCCACAAAAGCCTACAACATGTGACAGTATCACCATTCACAAACAACATGTGATAGTTTAACGATGTACATACCCACACAGGCTTACAAGATGTAATAGTCTCACAATTCACATACCCACACCGGCCTACAGCATGTGACAGTCTCACAATTCACATACCCACACAGGGCTACCACATGTAATAGTATCACAATTCACATACCCATACCGGTTTACAACATGTGATAATCTTACAACGGCGCAAGAACGTAGCTCTGCTGTAAACAGGCACAACGCGATAACGTCCGAAAAGACTCTCCGGATAAACGCAGCAGAAGAAGAAGAATCTCATGAAAGCACCTTTGTGTATACAGTGCAGATCCGCCAGGATATCACGAAACCAAATGATTGTGAGCGTAGATGTTGAATGTAATTTGCTAAGACAGTATTAAAGGATGCGAAAAAAGGCTAGAACGGTGAATTAAAATTAGCGAATAAATTGGAGAGGGAAATACAACAAGCAACACAGAAGTAAACGTATAATGTCAATGAAAGTAAGAATTTCAGATGAACACGGTTCTGCTGTGTCAAGTATCGGTATTTATTCATTACATTGTGACTTCGTATTATGTTTTGCTTGTATGCATCTCAGCGCCACTTTAAGAAGATATTTAAGACCAATGATAACACAATAGCTATGAGATAACTAAGATGAAACCTCTGTACTAAGGTAAGATAATTTATCCGTGATAAGTTCAGATAATATATCTGCGGAAAGTTCACATACTATCTGTGTGATATCTTAAGATAATATATCAGAGATAAGAGATATATCAGAGAATCAGTGATAATATCTATGCGATATGGTCACATGTGGGATAAAGTAAGATAATGCCGAGGGCTATTCCACAAGGCTGGTAACAATAAAACGGTTGCCATGGCGACACCGTTCATTGCTTGCAATATTCAGTAGTCTTTTAGCACACTACACATCATTGTTCAGTGGTTCACGAATCGCGAACAAATAAGCATGGAACCTGACTTTGCTTTTCCCGCTAGCTGTGAAATTCTTGGTGTGATTAGTTTCCTTCAAGGAGTTAAAATGTGGCCGAAATTCATCGTCGATTGTGTCGTGTGTGTGGTGAGACTGTGTCGTGTGTGTGGTGATAACGTTATGAGGAATAGTTCTGTGAGGGATTGGTACAGGACATTCAGAGAAGGCATAACGAAGTGCATGATGAGCATTGACATGGATCACATTCATCTGCGACAGATGAACTCATTCAAAAAGTTGACCAAGCGATAGTGGAGAAGAGCTGTTTCACAATTTCAGATCTTTCTACAGTATGTCTTCAATATAAAATCACCCAAAGTAATGCAGCTTTACAGAATAAAATTACTAAATAATATGAAATTACAAACTCTTGTATTGTTTCGTAATTGTGTTCTGTAAAGCTGCGTTACTTAGTGTGATGTTATATTGTTTACATTTCCACAGCTTTACATCAGTTCCTCTAATTTTTTTCCTATTTAACAGAATGTCCACAAATTTATAGGACTAGTCTGTTTGGAATTGTCACAGGAAGGTTAGGTTACTAAAAAATTATGTTAACGGTGGGTACCTCGAAGCAACTCCTCCCGTAATAATTAACTGGAAAGTCAACGTCAAAGCTTTGGCTCAACAACAGTTAAAGTTTCACATCAAAATTTGCAAACGAGGGACTGATCTTTATGATTAGTTAGTATAGCCTCCCCATGGGCTGAATACACGACATCTACCGTTGGTGTGTAGATTGGAGGGCATGCCCGTTATATTTTTTTTTTTAGTTTGTGGGTAATCGATAGGTTTCCATAACATCTTGCTAGTCCGATAAAAGTCATTGTGTCTGCACTGCTATGTGTCAGGTTAATTCTCTTGATGTAAAATAATGATTACATCATTTTAAAAGGGAGGGGGGCATACTGCCACATTGCGTTTAGACATAATGACGTCATCGGAAAAGGCGGTAGAAAATCATAGAGGAAAACACCACAAGAAACTAAGAAACTGTGGATAAAGAACACAAAGGACAGTGACGTCAGTTATCAACAGAAAGGACATTGATTGGGAAGGTACTAGCTGGCCGTGAAATGCAAATATTGGCGGTAGAATAGTGTTGGCACATGAAACAGTGGCTGCGACTGAGATAGCAGGGAAGGAAGAGATACAGGGTTTGCTACAACGTGTCGCTACAGAACGTACGGGAGTACCTAGACTTATATCGTGCAGAGCGGCAAAGGAGAACTGCAGGCAGAATGACAGAAGGGCAATGGAAGATACGAAGGTACAATACCTATGTAAGCAGGTTAGTGTTGAGTATCAATGAGTTCCTGTAAATAGAACTAGGTCCCGCTTGGCAACAACAAGCACCTAGGTACGGATAGAATTGATAGAAAAATCTCAAACTGACTGTCAGATCTTATTAAATGTTATTACGTATCAACATCTTCAACATGACAGTTGGCTTCGTCATTACCCTGCCGTTCCAGTTCTGAACTTTGCTCGTTTACTTTTATAAGTTTGTGTCGAGCCGAAATTATTGATCGTGCTATTTGGACATTTTGCATGTAATTGTTATGAATGCTGGACTTATAGCATGGCAGCCTGTATCAAAGCAACTGACTGACGTTCACAAAGCTCAAAGTATGGGCTCAGCTTTGATGTTCCTTCTGCGCTACTGGGAAGGAAAAAAGAAAGGGGGGGGGGGGGGACATTGCATTTCTCGACAGAATAGAGACTGTGGGCGAGACATAGGTTCACTTTGTGAACGTAGAGTCAAAGGAACACTCAAAACAATGGATGCATACTCATTCTCCAAACAAGCTCAGCAAATTCAAGCAAACATTTTCGCAACGAAAGATACAATGATGGTTATAGTTTTTTGGGATCGCAATGACATTTTGTTGATGAAATTCATGACTCTGGGGACGACAATTACGTCAGAAGTTTATTTGCCGGTCGATTCAAACAAAGGCGTGGAACGCTCACCAGTGACGTCATATTCGTGATAAGATATCTTAGCGCCAGGTTAAGAAATCTTAGCGCCAGGTTAAGAAATCTTAGCGCCAGGTTAAGAAATCTTAGCACCAGGTTAAGAAATCTTAGCGCCAGGTCATGAAAACTTAGCGCCTCGTTAAGAAATCTTAGCGCCAGGTGAAGACATCTTAGCGTCAGGTTAAGAAATGTTAGCGCCAGGTTAAGAAATCTTAGCGCCAGGTTAAGAAATCGTAGCGCCAGGTTAAGAAATTTTAGCGCGAGCTTTAATCTTAGCGCCAAGTTAAGTAATCTTAGCGCCAGGTTAAGAAATCTTAGCCGCAGGTTAAAAAATCTTAACGCCAGGTTAAGACGATGTCTTTTCGCCAGGTTAAAAAAAAATCTTAGGGCCAGGATAAGAAGATATTTTAGCGTCAGGTTAATAACAGATCTGAGAGTAACTTCACAGATATCTCACAGAGAATGCATGTATGGGTGTGCTGCTTACAAAGTGGTTTCTACCTTCTGTTATTCGGCTAATGCATCACTTTAGGAGTGTGTCTGTTGGTGTATTTCCGTTGGATGCCTAGGTCCATTCTTTCTGATGTTTAGTATGATGTTTAGATTACGTTATGTCACATGCCAGAAGGATGGGAATAACCGAGAGTGCTATCGTAGAATACAGCCACATGAACTGTTGAGACAGTTGAAGTAAGAAGTCTACAAGATCATGTATTTGCTTCTTGTCTGCAGCCAAACAGGCCGCGATTAGACTGAAGAGTCAAGGCGCCAAGGTGGTAGCTGTTGGCATCGGGGATCAATTCGACACTGCAGAACTCGCCGCCATCGCTAGCAGTGGCAGTGATGTGTTTGTGGTGGCGGGAGGATTCGACTGGTTGGAATACATCGAGGAAACAATTACCAAGCGCATTTGCCCAAGTACACGTAAGTTGTGGTTGATAGCATTCGTGTAGCAGTTGTGTGGATTGTGGCGGTAGTTGTTGTAGTTGTGTGGATTGTAGCAGTAGTTGTTGTAGTTGTGTGGATGTAGCCGTAGTTGTTGTAGTTGTGTGGATGTAGCCGTAGTTGTTGTAGTTGTGTGGATTGTAGCAGTAGTTGTTGTAGTTGTGTGGATGTAGCCGTAGTTGTTGTAGTTGTGTGGATTGTAGCAGTAGTTGTTATAGTTGTGTGGACTGTAGACATAGTAGTTGTAGTTGTGTGGATTGTAGCAGTAGTTGTTGTAGTTGTGTGGATTGTAGCAGTAGTTGTTGTAGTTTTGTGGATTATAGCCGTAATTGTTGTAGTTGTGTCTATTGTAGCAATAGTTGTTATAGTTGTGTGGATTGTGTCGGTAGTTGTTGTAGTTGTGTGGATTGTAGCAGTAGTTGTTGTAATTGTGTGGATGTAGCCGTAGTTGTTGTAGTTGTGTGGATTGTAGTCGTATTTGTTGTATTTGTGTGGATTGTAGCAGTAGTTGTTGTAATTGTGTGGATTGCAGCAGTAGTTGTTGTAGTTGTGTTGATTGTAGCAGTAGTTGTTGTAGTTGTGTGGATTGTAGCAGTATTAGTTGTAGATGTGTGGATTGTGGCGGTAGTTGTTGTTGTTGTTGTGTGGATTATAGCAGTAGTTGTTGTAGTTGTGTGGATTGTGGCAGTAGTTGTTGTAGTTGTGTGGACTGTAGCAGTAGTTGTTGTAGTTGTGTGGATTGTGGCAGTAGTTGTTGTATTTGTGTGGATGGTGTCGGGAGTTGTTGTAGTTGTGTGAACTGTAGCAGTAGTTGTTTTAATTGTGTGGATTGTAGTCTAGTTGTTGTAGTTGTGTGGATTGTGGCAGTAGTTGTTGTAGTTGTGTGGATTGTGGCAGTAGTTGTTGTAGTTGTGTGGATTGTGGCGGTAGTTGTTGTAGTTGTGTGGATTGTAGCAGTAGTTGTTGTAGTTGTGTGGATTGTGGCAGTAGTTGTTGTAGTTGTGTAGATTGTAGCCGTAGTTGTTGTAGTTGTGTGGATTGTAGCAGTAGTTGTTGTAGTTGTGTGGATTGTAGCAGTAGTATTTGTAGATGTGTGGATTGTGGCGGTAGTTGTTGTAGTTGTGTGGATTATAGCAGTAGTTGTTGTAGTCATGTGGATTGTGGCAGTAGTTGTTGTAGTTGTGTGGATTGTAGCAGTAGTAGTTGTAGTTGTGTGGATTTCAGCAGTAGTTGTTGTATTTGTGTGGATTGTGGCGGTAGATGTTGTAGTTGTGTGAACTGTAGCAGTAGTTGGTGTAGTTGTGTGGATTGTAGTCTAGTTGTTGTTGTTGTGTGGATTGTGGCAGTAGTAGTTGTAGTTGTGTGGATTGTAGCAGTAGTTATTGTATTTGTGTGGATTGTGGCAGTAGTTGTTGTAGTTGTGTGGATTGTAGTCTAGTTGTTGTAGTCGTGTGGATTGTAGCAGTAGTTGTTGTAGTTGTGTGGATTGTAGAAGTATTTGTTGTATTTGTATGGATTGTAGCAGTAGCTGTCGTAGTTGTGTGGATTGTAGCAGTAGTAGTTGTAGTTGTGTGGATTGCAGCAGTAGTTGTTGTAGTTGTGTGGATTGTGGCGGTGGTTGTTGTAGTTGTATGGATTGTAGCAGTAGCTGTCGTAGTTGTGTGGATTGTAGCAGTAGTTGTTGTAGTTGTGTGGATTGTAGCAGTAGCTGTCGTAGTTGTGTGGATTGTAGCAGTAGTAGTTGTAGTTGTGTGGATTGCAGCAGTAGTTATTGTATTTGTGTGGATTGTGGCAGTAGTTGTTGTAGTTGTGTGGATTGTAGTCTAGTTGTTGTAGTCGTGTGGATTGTAGCAGTAGTTGTGTGGATTGTAGAAGTAGTTGTTGTATTTGTATGGATTGTAGCAGTAGCTGTCGTAGTTGTGTGGATTGTAGCAGTAGTAGTTGTAGTTGTGTGGATTGCAGCAGTAGTTGTTGTAGTTGTGTGGATTGTGGCGGTGGTTGTTGTAGTTGTATGGATTGTAGCAGTAGCTGTCGTAGTTGTGTAGATTGTAGCAGTAGTTGTTGTAGTTGTGTGGATTGTAGCAGTAGCTGTCGTAGTTGTGTGGATTGTAGCAGTAGTAGTTGTAGTTGTGTGGATTGTGGCGGTAGTTGTTGTAGTTGTGTGGATTGTGGCAGTAGTTGTTGTAGATGTGTTTATTGTGGCAGGTAGTTGTTGTAGTTGTGTGGATTGTAGCAGTAGTAGTTGTAGATGTGTGGATTGTGGCGGTAGTTGTTGTAGTTGTGTGGATTGTAGCAGTAGTAGGTGTAGATGTGTGGATTGTGGCGGTGGTTGTTATAGTTGTGTGGATTATAGCAGTAGTTTTTGTTGTTGTGTGGATTGTGGCAGTAGTTGTTGTAGTTGTGTGGATTGTAGCAGTAGTTGTTGTAGTTGTGTGGATTGTAGCAGTAGTAGTTGTAGATGTGTGGATTGTGGCGGTAGTTGTTGTAGTTGTGTGGATTATAGCATTAGTTTTTGTAGTTGTGTGGATTGTGGCAGTAGATGTTGTAGTTGTGTCGATTGTAGCAGTAGTTGTTGTAGTTGTGTGGATTGTAGTAGTAGTAGTTGTAGATGTGTGGATTGTGGCGGTAGTTGTTGTAGTTGTGTTTATTAAAGCAGTAGTTGTTGTAGTTGTGTGGATTGTAGCAGTAGTTGTTGTATTTGTGTGGATGGTGTCGGGAGTTGTTGTAGTTGTGTGAACTGTAGCAGTAGTTGTTTTAATTGTGTGGATTGTAGTCTAGTTGTTGTAGTTGTGTGGATTGTGGCAGTAGTTGTTGTAGTTGTGTGGATTGTGGCAGTAGTTGTTGTAGTTGTGTGGATTGTGGCGGTAGTTGTTGTAGTTGTGTGGATTGTAGCATTAGTTGTTGTAGTTGTGTGGATTGTGGCAGTAGTTGTTGTAGTTGTGTGGATTGTAGCCGTAGTTGTTGTAGTTGTGTGGATTGTAGCAGTAGTTGTTGTAGTTGTGTGGATTGTAGCAGTAGTATTTGTAGATGTGTGGATTGTGGCGGTAGTTGTTGTAGTTGTGTGGATTATAGCAGTAGTTGTTGTAGTCATGTGGATTGTGGCAGTAGTTGTTGTAGTTGTGTGGATTGTAGCAGTAGTTGTTGTAGTTGTGTGGATTGTAGCAGTAGCTGTCGTAGTTGTGTGGATTGTAGCAGTAGTAGTTGTAGTTGTGTGGATTTCAGCAGTAGTTGTTGTATTTGTGTGGATTGTGGCGGTAGATGTTGTAGTTGTGTGAACTGTAACAGTAGTTGGTATAGTTGTGTGGATTGTAGTCTAGTTGTTGTAGTTGTGTGGATTGTGGCAGTAGTAGTTATAGTTGTGTGGATTGTAGCAGTAGTTATTGTATTTGTGTGGATTGTGGCAGTAGTTGTTGTAGTTGTGTGGATTGTAGTCTAGTTGTTGTAGTCGTGTGGATTGTAGCAGTAGTTGTTGTAGTTGTGTGGATTGTAGAAGTAGTTGTTGTAGTTGTATGGATTGTAGCAGTAGCTGTCGTAGTTGTGTGGATTGTAGCTGTAGTAGTTGTAGTTGTGTGGATTGCAGCAGTAGTTGTTGTAGTTGTGTGGATTGTGGCGGTGGTTGTTGTAGTTGTATGGATTGTAGCAGTAGCTGTCGTAGTTGTGTGGATTGTAGCAGTAGTTGTTGTAGTTGTGTGGATTGTAGCAGTAGCTGTCGTAGTTGTGTGGATTGTAGCAGTAGTTGTTGTAGTTGTGTGGATTGTGGCAGTAGTTGTTGTAGTTGTGTGGATTGTAGCAGTAGCTGTCGTAGTTGTGTGGATTGTAGCAGTAGTTGTTGTAGTTGTGTGGATTGCAGCAGTAGTTGTTGTAGTTGTGTGGATTGTGGCAGCAGTTGTTGTAGTTGTGTTTATTGTGGCAGGTAGTTGTTGTAGTTGTGTGGATTGTAGCAGTAGTAGTTGTAGATGTGTGGATTGTGGCGGTAGTTGTTGTAGTTGTGTGGATTGTATCAGTTGTAGGTGTAGATGTGTGGATTGTGGCGGTAGTTGTTATAGTTGTGTGGATTATACCAGTAGTTTTTGTTGTTGTGTGGATTGTGGCAGTAGTTGTTGTAGTTGTGTGGATTGTAGCAGTAGTTGTTGTAGTTGTGTGGATTGTAGCAGTAGTAGTTGTAGATGTGTGGAATGTGGCGGTAGTTGTTGTAGTTGTGTAGATTATAGCAGTAGTTGTTGTAGTTGTGTGGATTGTGGCAGTAATAGTTGTAGTTGTGTGGACTGTAGCTGTAGTTGTTGTAGTTGTGTGGATTGTGGCGGTAGTTGTTGTAGTTGTGTGAACTGTAGCAGTAGTTTTTATAGTTGTGTGGATTGTGGTCTAGTTGTTGTAGTTGTGTGGATGTAGCCGTAGTTATTGTAGTTGTGTGGATGTAGACGTCATTGTTGTAGTTGTGTGGATGTAGCCGTATTTGTTGTAGTTGTGTGGACTGTAGCAGTAGTTGTTGTAGTTGTGTGGATTGTAGCAGTAATTGTTGAAGTTGTGTGGAGTGTAGCAGTAGTTGTTGCAGTTGTGTGGATTGTAGCCGTAGTTGTTGTAGTTGTGTGGATTGTAGCAGTAGTTGTAACTGTGTGGATTGTAGCCGTAGTTGTTGTAGTTATGTGGATTGTAGCCGTAGTTGTTGTAGTTGTGTGGATTGTAGCAGTAGTTGTTGTAGTTGTATGAATTGTAGCAGTAGTTGTTGTAGTTGTGTGGATTGTAGCAGTAGTTGTTGTAGTTGTGTGGATTGTAGCAGTAGTTGTTGTAGTTGTGTGGATTGTAACCGTAGTTGTTGTAGTTGTGTGGATTGTAGCAGTAGTTGTAGTTCTGTGGATTGTAGCAGTAGTTGTTGTAGTTGTCTGTATTGTAGTAGTAGCTGTTGGTGTTCTGTGGATTGTAGCAGTAGTTGTTGTAGTTGTGTGGATTGTAGCAGTAGTTATTGTAGTTGTGTGGATTGTAGCAGTAGTTGCAGTTTTGGGATTGTAGCAGTATTTGTTGTTGTTGTGTGGACTGTAGCAGTAGTTATTGTAGTTGTGTGGACTGTAGCCGTAGTTGTTGTAGTTGTTTGGACTGTAGCAGTAGTTGTTGTAGTTGTGTGGATTGTAGCAGTATGAGCAGATTGTCAGCATATATGATCTATCTGGTAATATCATTTCCGGTTGTCCCCATGTATGACCTATCTTGTGATTCTATCTCCGGTTGTCCCCATGTATGACCTATCTTGTAATACTGTCTCCGGTTGTCCCCATGTATTATCTATCTTGTAATACCATCTCCGGTTGTCCCCATGAATGATCTATCTTGTAATACTATCTCCGGTTGTCCTCATGTGTGACCTATCTTGTGATTCTATCTTCTTTTGTCCCCATGTGTGACCTATCTTGTGATACTATCTTCTGTTGTCCCCATGTATGACCTATCTTGTAATACTATCTCAGGTTGTCCCCATGTATGACCTATCTTGTGATAATATCTCCTGTTGTCCCCATGTATGACATATCTTGTGATACTATCCCGGATTGTCCCCATGTATGACCTATCTTGTGATACTATCTCAGGTTGTCCCCATGTGTGGTGTAACCAACCCACGTGTTTTTTTCCCTTGTTGATTGATTGTTAGTTGTTTAGTTGTCTCCGAGAGTTCCACATCTGTGATTCTGTCATACTATGTTAGTCCTGCTTCTCTTAGGCACGATATAATAAATATTTAAAGCTGATTTGTATTCGCTTTAATATCTGCCCATTGTTCTGATCAAAACAGTAGTAGGCCTACAGAATTAACGTGAGAACTGATTATTCCAAGTTTGGTGATCTTGTTCATTTAAGTTCACTTGCACACAATTCCTAGTGCTATGAAAGCTAATCTTGCCTGGTGTATTCTTATTTTAAAATAATTATTTGTTTCTATATTCTTGTCTATGATGCTATTATTTTCGATACATATTTGTCCCGTGTATTCTGTTCACGATCTTGTATTTTCTTTACCAGGTGTCTAAAAGCGGCATGTCACCATGACAACAGACACCCACGTGAGCGGCTATGTCCGTGACGTCACGGACAGCTACCCGCACATACAATAATAAACTAAAGATACCACAAGGACATCGTGTGTCTGTTCTTTTGTTTAACCGTATTGCGCTGCGTCAAATATTTGATATTTTACATTTTATTTTTTTTTATTTGTAACTTTTCTACATTGTCACCTGTAATTGTAACTATATTACAGACAGCCGGTCTCTCTGGCCGAGGGGTTACACCACTTTCTCCGTAATCCCGTTTATCACGCAGAGTCTCGTAGCGGGTGAGAACTGGGAGCGGTTCGTCCCCCGCTGGTGACTTGCGGGATAACTGAGCCGGCCGCTCAGAAAGCAATGGCAAACTACTGAGCGTAATCTTGCCAAGAAATCAACAGACAGCTGAAAGATGCTGCTGTTGACAGCGATGTCCTGTAAAAGGATATGCGAATTTTTAAAAAAAATACTACTGACAATGTCACCTTTTATTTGTAACTACAGACACTGTCACCTTTTATTTAATATTTGTAACTACATACAATATCATTTCACTTTCTTACCTGTAACTACAGACACTGTCACCTTCTACGTAGCTACATATAATGCCACTTCCTATGTGTAATTACAGACACTGTCAGTTTCTACGTGTAATTACAGACAATGTCAGTTTCTACGTGTAATTACAGACAATGTCAGTTTCTACGTGTAATTACAGACACTGTCAGTTTCTACGTGTAATTACAGACAATGTCAGTTTCTACGTGTAATTACAGACACTGTCATTTTCTACGTGTAATTACAGACACTGTCAGCGACTTATAGGAAATATTAAAGAAATCAGTCAACCAAACCTCAGAAACAACCACCCCAAACATAACGATGATGGGATGTAAGAAATGGCTGACGGAAGACATCTTAAAGAAATAAGAAGAAATAACAAACATAAAAATGAAAAATATGAAGCGATTCACAGGAAAGTTAGGAAAGTATGCAAAGATGCAAAAGAGGCATGTCTTGAGGAAAATTGCAGGGAAAATGAAAATAAAATCAATACCCGAAATACCAAAATAATGCATGGTAGACTTAATAACATCACTAACAAATGAGCACACAAATCAACGGGTTGCCTGAAAACCAGAGATGGTAAAATCATAATAGAAAAAGAACATGCGTGGTCAGATTATGTGATAAACCTTTATGATGGTATAGATAAGAACATAATGATATTCGGAATAATAATGAAGGATCAATTTAGAAGATAGAAATTCAGAATGTTCTTAACCATATGAAAACAGACAAGACCCCCGTTACAGACACAATCTCAACAGAAATGATCAATGGCTAAGAAGAATATTGAACTAGATCAGGTCACCAGACTGTTGAACGCAATATATGATACTGGAGATATACCTCCTGAATTATACAAATCTATATTTATCTCCATGGCGAGGCTAGCCTTTTGCAAGATGTAAATCATAGTGATCTATACAATTACGTCATTTTCAACGAGAAAAAGATTGACTGAGTGACTGACTGATTGATTGATTGATTGATTAATATTTTTTTTCGAAGGGTTACAAATTGGGCACGCATGCCCGTCTTACATTCGGCCCTTCCAATCACTCATCCGTTGTTCATCAATACTGCATGTTGCATATCCCATCCAGGATGTTGCAGTCAACACCAACATTTTTCAGCTGCGGTTGATTTACAAGGCAAATTTTACGTTCAGCAGTTTGCCATTGCTTTCCGAACGACATGCTCCCATACCAACACGTTATAACACAACGCGACAAGGTCTGCTGCACAAATCGGTTGCGGCTGCGTTTCGAACGCCTGGTAAGAGGCTCACGAACGAGTTCGCAAACTTTGGCCACGGAAACCGGTATGATGCATTTACATATTTTATTTATTTTTGCATATCCTTTACAGGACATCGCTGTCAACAGCAGCATCTTTCAGCTGTCTGTTGATTTCTTTGCAAGATTACGCTCAGTAGATTGCCATTGCTTTCTGAGCGGCCGGCTCAGTATCCCGCAAGTCACGAGCGGGGGTCGAATCGCTCCCAGTTCTCTCCCGCTACGAGACTCTGCTTGATAAACGGGATTACGGGGAAAGTGTTGTAACCCCTCAGCCAGAGAGACCGGCATGTATTTACATAGGGAACTAAAATTGTCAAATGAATGCTGTAAACATAAACAATGCATATTACCATGTTATGAGATACATCCCTCACGCACCGACACATCCCCAACCCACCACACAACCCCCCTCCCCCCAACCACGCATACACCCCCTTGTACACATATATACCTCACACACACCCATCCTTCACCCACACATCCCCTACCCACACACCCCCACCCTCACATCCCCCACCCACCCATCCCCTAACCCACATATCCTCCTCCGACCCACCCACACACCACCAACCACTCAGCCAAACACATCCCCCAACTACACATTTCCCTACCCACACACACACATTCCCTGCCAACACATACCTCATGCATCCATCCACACATATCCCCACCCACACTTCCCCACCAAACAATCTGCCCCACCCACACACACACCCCGACCCACTCATTCACAAATCTCCCACTCACACACATCTCCCCACCCACAGACACACATCCCACACACACTCTCCTAACCACACATCCTCCATCCATCCACCTACACACCACAATCACCCATCCCCCATCAAATCATCCCACATCCACACACTCACCCCCACCAACCCACACATACCCCACCCACACATATCACCACGCACACACATCTCCCTACCCACACAAATCCCCACCTATAAACATATCTTCCACACATCCCCCACACATGTATTCATCCCTCAACCGCTCACACTCACACATCCCCCATCCACCAATCAACACATAATCCCAAACCTACCCACTCACACTCACACACCCACACACATCCCCCATCCACACACACATCCTACACACACACACACACCCACCACACACACACCCAACCCACACAACCTTACCCACACAAATGCTACACACATCCCCCACCCACCCCAAAAAAAACCACTTACAAACATCCTCACCACCCAAACATACATCGTCTACCCAAGTACATTCCCCTACCCACAAGCACCCACGCTCACACAAACCCGGCACACACACCCCACCTGCACATCCCTCAGCCACAAACACGCATCTCCCCACATATACCCACCCACACATACATCCCCCCTGCAAACACCCTTACAACCCACACATATCCCCACCCAATCACACTCCCCCACCCTCAAGCACCTCCCGCCCAGATATACATATCTCCCACCCATATACACATTTCCACACCCATCCATTACACCCATCCCCACACCCATCACACACCCATCCACCAACCCATACACATCCCCACACACATATCTCTCAGCAACCCACCCACACACACACACATTCCTCACATACCCATCCATACACACCCAAACCACACAACCCGCCACCGACCAACACACACACACACTTCCAACCATTCACCCAAGCATCCCCAAACACACACACACATCCCTCACCCCCAAACACATCATCCATCAACCACATATCCCTTCAAACCCCCCCCCCCCCCCCACACATCCCCATCCACCCACACACATCTGCCCACACACTCTCTCCACACATACATCTCCTACATTCCGAAACACACACATTCCCCACACGCACACCCACACACACATCCTCACATCTAGACACATAATGATGCCTAACATAATCTCTGAAACTAGTATGAACAAAGTCCCACACTTTACACATACACTTACACTGACGATTGGCGTAGGCATTCTCGCAAAAACTTTTTTTTTAATGGAGAAAAATATTGTACATATGCATTGTGTAACGTAATAAATAGTGTTGCAATTCAACTCTCTCTTTCTGTTCTTAGACATAACACACACACACACACACACACTCTCTCTCTCTCTCTCTCACACACACACACACACACACACACACTCACGCTCTCTCACTCACACTCACCAACTATCTCTCACACACTACAGTAATGTACATGTGTTAATATTATACATGATAACATCAAGTGTCTTTCAAAATGATAATATGAACATGAGAATACACACAAATATGGAATAGCGTATTACATGACACGCGTGCGCTCAACTCTCTCTTTTTCTTTCTTACACACACATACACGCACTCTCTCTCTCTCTCTCTCTCTCTCTCTCTCTCTCTCTCTCTCTCTCTCTCGCTCTCTCATTCACCCTCTCTCACTCACACTCTCTAACTCTCTCACACACTCTACAGTAATGTACATGTTTTAATATTATACATGATTAAATCATGTGGCATTCAAAATGATAATTTGAAGACATACACACACACCTTCTACGTGTAACTACAGACAAGTTCACATCCTTCTACCTGTAGCTACCTTACAGACATTGCCAATTCCGACGAAGTGTAACAACAGACATTGCCAATTCCGACGAAGTGTAACAACAGACATTGCCAATTCCGACGAAGTGTAACAACAGACATCGTCAATTCCGAAGACTTGTAACTACGACCGAAGTCACGCAGCCTTGTCTGCTTGACAGTGGGTATACGAATATTAAGGGCAATAGTCCGTGTCGTTAGAAAAATGCCGTGTGTGGTGCTAGAATCAAGATACAGGTTAATCGGAAGCTAGTGGGTAAGCGGAGATAGAGCTGCTGAAAGCTGAAATGGAATTAATCCGAAACAAACCAACAGAAGCCATACAAGAGAATACAGGCAAACCGCAAGGCGAAACCAAACAAAAGACCGAATCGAAACCGCAATATAAAGACAGCAGCCCAACCACGACGCCCGAGAAACTCAAGGGGAAACCAATTTACCGCCAGACATCTGAAGAAAACCAAGATGAGTACTCTGACCTCGGCATAGAGTGGCCCGGGGCATCTACCCAGGAGGAGTGCATAGAAGCGGCAAAAAGAGAGCGATTTAAAGAGAGACTCAAGCGCGAGGAATTCAGAAGGCGATGGGAATAAAAGGAAAAGAAGAAGCCCAAGAAACTCAGGGGGAAACCAATAAAATACCCTGAGATCCTCCCTCGATCGCCAGCCTCGAGTACTATATAAATAACGGAGAGATTGTCCCATGGCTGACCACAGAGGAATCAATCGAAGGACAGCAAGAACTGACACGCCAAAGTGAACAAAAGACGCCAGTCGTAAAATAACAAAAAAAAAAGCTTCTACAGGCAATACACAAAAAAGGAGGCAATAATATCAAATAAAAAGTCCTTACAAGGACTGCAACCAGTCAAGCCAGACGAGCCAGGAGCCTTCACTAACAAAAGAAACCCCAGAGGAGACGGACACAAAAGACAGCCGCCACCAACCCCTGAGCTGACGTCACAGACACAAAAGCTGATAATACCAGTCCGGGCCAGGACAACTCGTAAGAGCGTACAAGACAAGATTCAGGGTGAATAAACCAACAAAAACTACGGAACTCAACAATAACCATAGCTGAAAGAAGCAGGTTGAATTAGGCCAAATTTGGAATTTTTGTTTTTAAAGCAAGCACGCAAGTGGACAATATGGTCAGTGGGCACCCAGTGGGTGATGTGATCAGTGGGCACCAAGTGGGTGATGTGGTCAATGGGCACCCAGTTGGGGTGGGTCAGTGGGCACCCAGTGAGTGATGTGCTCAATGGGCATCCAGTGGGCGGTGTTGTCAATGGGTATCCAGTGGGTGGTGTGGTCAGTGGGCATCCAGTGGGTGTTGTGGTCAGTAGACACCCAGTGGCTGGTGTGGTCAATGGGCATCCAGTGGGTGATGTGGTCAATGGGCACCCAGTGGGTTATGTGGTCAATGGGCACCTAGTGGGTGATGTGGTCAATGGGCACCCAGTGGGTGATGTGATCAATGTTCATCCAGTGGGTGGTGTCGTCAATGGGCATCCAGTGGGTGTGCGTCAGTGGGCACCCAATGGGTGATGTGGTCAATGGGCATCTAGTTTGTGGTGTGGTCAATGGGCACCCAGTGGGTGATGTGGTCAATGGGCATCCAGCTGGTCGTGTGGTCAATGGGCACCAGCTGGTCGTGTGGTCAATGGGCACCCAGTTGGTGATGTGGTCAATGGGCACCCAGTGGGTGATGTGATCAGTGGGCACCCAGTGGATGGCGTGGTCAGTGGTCACCCAGTGGGAGTGAGTCAGTGGGCACCCAGTGGGTGATGTGTTCAATGGGCACCCAGTTGGTGGTGTGGTCAATGATTAGACAATCGTTGCTTTGAAGGAGACTCGAACACACGGCCATCAAGGCGTTGAGCAGACATGCTGGCCGCTGCACTACCTTGTGGTCTCAGTAGGTATGAAGTGTGAATATGTGAATATGTGGATATGATCTCCACCGACTATAGATGTGACACAATACAACTTTCACAGACACCCTGGCTTTGTTATCTTCGCAATGATCATCAGACTGTATGGTAATGTTGTTATACTAGCGTAGCTAATGCTGAGTCTCAACTCTGTTGCATCAAACGTACCATGCTGGTGTTTGTCATACGTATACTGATAGATAGGTATGCAAATTAACATATAGCGTTGTCACATAACGCAATAGTTGGTGTGAGAGCCCAGGTACAGCTGTGGCCAGAGCTTACATTCCACCCCAGTGGCGACCTGATTGAATCCTTTCATGGTGGAGATATTTTGTTTATTTGTCCAGGGCCCTTCGGCCAACTGGCCTAACGTCGATACGAGACATGGTCAGGGAGGTAAACCCGAAAGGACGTGAGTTGATCACATCATTCTTCCAGTGGCGATTGACCAATAAAGATATGAGTTAGCACCATGTATCTCGTAGTTGCCATGGACCTATTGGCTTGACGCTCGCCTGCAGGCCCGGGGGCGTGTGTTTGCATCCACACCGGGGCGGAGTTTACACACACTGACCTGCACTCTCAGGTCAACCCAGCCAAACATTGGTACCAACAGATGTCTTGGGAAGTGAAAGCGTCCGCTGTGACACTGAATATATCATCCGCTCATCATGTCATCCGCTCATCATGTCATCCGCTCGTCATGTCATTCGCCTCATCATGTCATCCGCTCATCATGTCATCCGCTCATCATGTCATCCACTCATCATGTCATCCGCTCTTCATGTCATCCGCTCATCATGTCATCTGCTCACCATTTCATCCGCTCATCATATCATCCGCTCATCATGTCATCCGCTCATCATGTCATCCTCTCATCACGTTATCCGCTCATCATTCCATCCGCTCATCATGCCATCCGCTCATCATGTCATCCGCTCATCATGTCATCCGCTCATCATGTCATCAGCTCATCATGTCATCCGCTAATCATGTCATCTCATCGCATTTAGTTCCCAATGTTACCTTGCAAATCCAAGTTGTGATTCGCTTAGCTAGGATTTCATTGTAGTTCGTAATCTTTTCTCAAGAATGTTGCAACTAATTTTCCTAGTATGACTCAAAATGAAAATTCGTTATGTATTGTTTGCAGTATCTTTTACTGCCTTTGTTTTTTTCTAAATTTAAATAATTAAGGCGTTTCCCCAGTCTCGTGGTGTCTGTTGTTCTACCAACATGGTCAAATAGTCTATTTAGCCATACAGTTCATACTTCCCTTGCTGATGTAATTAGTTCATTTGGTATGTCGTTTGTCTCTGTGATTTATCCAATGGGGCTAATCTGAAGGTCTCCGTGGCGATACCGTTGCGGACGCTATTCGTAATACCACTTACTCGCATTTGAAACACATCGGTGACCGATTTGGCAGAAGACCGTGTCGCGCTAGTTTTAACGTGTTGGTATGGGAGCCGGTCGTTCAGAAAGCATGTTGTCCAATTGAGAAGTTGTCCGAAGTACTGCTTCCATTTTCTTATGATTTAGTTTTATTTACTTATTGGTTCTCCCTTTCGCTGTTAATTATTTCAGTTGGATTTATAGTTGGATATTTTACCGTTTTGTCTTTAGAGCTTTCTTTACCCTCGGGTTCCACCAAATTGTTATTTTCCTTAACCGTGTTTTACGTTCTGTCTTGATTCCACATATTATTTTTGCAGTATTTAAAATACTCATTTGAACTTATCCCATTCTTCTTCCACTGTTTTTCTTTCTATATGCAGTTTTACAAAGATTTAAGTTAGTTCTTTCTCATAATGTTTACTCACTGCCTTGTCTGTGAGATTTTGTAAGTTTACTCATTCGCATGGCATGATTTGGTCTTTGCATTCTTCCTCTGTTGGTTCTTATTGTGGCAATAACTGCTTTGTGTTCATACTTAAGATGGGCACTGCCCTTGCATCTAAAATAGTTATCTGTTGTTATTTCTTGTTAATATAAAATAAATGTGACTTTTGGTATCTAGATCGTTCCATTTATACCAGGTGTATATTTGTACGTCTTTGTGTTTATAGAATGTGTTTGTTATATAGAGGTCGTGGCTGGCTGCATAGCTTTATTAGTCTATATCCATTATCGTTTCTTTCATTGTGTTGGTCTCCAAATGCTGCAAGCTGTTTTTATTTTTCCGTTCTGTTACGTCCTAGTGGTGCATTGAAGTCTCCCATAACTGTGATGTTGTCCTGCTTCTATAATGTTATTATATATATATACATATATATACGTATGTTTCGTGTATGTATGTGCATGTTTGTGTGTATGTGTGTATGCATGCAGTGTATGCGAGGGAGTGTGTATTTGTGTGTGTGTGTGTGTGTGTGTGTATGTGTATATGGATGTGGATGTGTGTATATGTGCGTGGGGATATGTGTGTATTTGCGTGTTGTATATTGTGTGTATGCTTGTCTGTGTATGTGTATATGTTTTCGTGTGTATGCGAGGGAATGTGTATTTAATAGCGAGAGGGTGTGTGTCTGTCTGCGTGTGAGTCAGAGTGAAAGAGAGTGTGATATTGAGTAAATGAAAGATGGAGATAATGACTTAATGGGTGGAAATAGTGATTGCGAGTGAGAGAGAGAGAGAGAGAGAGAGAGAGAGAGAGAGAGAGGGGGGGGGTAAGTGAGCAAACGGGAGAGAGACCGTGGAAGAATGGACTTGTTAATGTGTGTATGTGTACGCACATTGTTTGTGAGTGTCTATGAGTGTGTGTTGGTGAGAAGAGAGAGAGAGGGAGAGAGAGAGAGGGAGGGAGAGAGAGAGAGAGCTATTTAAGCGCACGCATATCCTGTAACATGCTATTCCATATATGTTGTGTATTCTCATGTTCATATTATCATTTTGAATGCCAATTGATGTTATAATTTATAACATGAACACATGTACATCACTGTAGAGTGAGTGAGATAATTAGGGAGTATGAGAGAGAGAGAGAGAGAGAGAGAGAGAGAGAGAGAGAGAGAGTTAATGAGTGTGAGTATGTGTGTGCCTGTGTAATAAAGAGAGAGAGAGAGAGAGAGAGAGAGAGAGAGACGAGAGAGAGAGAGAGAGAGAGTTAATGAGTGTGAGTATGTGTGTGCCTGTGTAATAAAGAGAGAGAGAGAGAGAGAGAGAGAGAGAGACGAGAGAGAGAGAGAGAGAGATAGACTAGAGAGAGAGAGTTGAACTGCATCACTAATTTTGAAACAATTTTGCGACAATGCTCACGACAATCGTCACTGTATGTGTGTGTAAAGTGTGGGAGTTTGATCATAATAGTAGATTGGGGGATGGGGGGATTGTGTGTGTGGGTGGGCTCAGGATGTGTGGGTTGGCGGGGTGGGATTGTGTGGGTGGGTGGGGGATTTATGTGTGGGTACTTTCGGGATGTATGGGTTGGCGGGGAGTTGTGTGTGTATGGGTGGGGATGCGTGTTTGGCTAGGTGGTTGTGGGTGAGTGGGTGGAGGAGGATATGTTGATGGATGATCGATAGTGGGTTATGGGATGGGTGGGGGATATATGTGGGTGTGGGGATATGTGGTGGGTGGGAGATGTGTGCAGGTGGGGTGGTTGTGGGTTTGGGGATGTGTGTGTGGGTGAGGGATGTGTATGGGTGTGGGATGTTTGGGTGGATGGGTGGGGAGTGTATTTGGGTGAGAGATGTGTGGGTGAATGTGTGTGGGGGATGTGTGTGGGTTGGAGGAGGGGTGCGTGATGGGTGTGGGTGATGGATGTTGGGATGTGTGTGTGGGTAGGAGATATGTCTGGCTGGGTGGGGATGTGTGTGGCTGGATGGAGGATGTATGTGGGGGTAGTGAGTGTGATTGTAGTTGGGGGATGTGTGGATGGGTAGGAGATGTGTGGGGAGATGTGTGTGTGGGTGAGGGATGTGTCTTTGGGATGTGTGTGGGTGTGGATAAAGGATGGATGTGTGGGTGGGTGGGGTGTGATTGGGTGTGCGGGTGGGTGAAGGATGTGCGTGAGGTGGGGGATGTGTGTTTAGATGGGTGGTTGGGGTGTGTGAGTGTGGGTGGGTAGATAGGAGATGTATGTTTTGATGAGTGAGTGAGGGATGCGTGGGTGTTAGTGGTTGAGGGATAGGTACGTGTGTCTAGGGATGTGCGAGGAGATGAGTGTATGGGTTGGGGATGTGTGTGTGGGTTGTGTGTGCGTGGATTGGAGGTGTGTGTTTGTGAATGGGGGATGTGTTGGTGGGTGGGGATGTGTGTGAGGGATGTGTGTATGGGCGGGGAGAATTTGCGTGGGTTGGGATGTTTGTGTATATGGGTAGGGGTGTGTGGTTAAGGGGTGTGTGGCTGTGGGATGGGTGGGTGGAGGATGTGTGGTTGGGTATAGGATGTGTGGGTGGGTGATTGTATATGAGAAAGGGTGTGTGGTTAAGGGATGTTTGGTTGGGGGATGGGTGGGTAGAGGATGTATGGGTGGGTAGAGGATATGTGGGTGGGTGAGTGTGTGTAGGTTAGGAGATGGTGGGGGATGTTTGTAGGGGTGGGCTTGGGATCTGTGAGTGGGCTGGGGGAGATGGGAGATTATGTGGCTGGGTGCGGAATTTGTGTGTGGGTAGGTGCGGAATATGTGAGTTGACGGGGAGATGTGTGTGTGTGTGTGGAATGTGTGGCTGAGGAATGTGTGTTTGGCTGGGTGATTGGAGGTGTGTGGGTGGAGGAGGATATGTGGGTGAGTGATTGTTTGTGGGTAATGGGACGGGTAGAGGATATGTGTGTAGGTGGGTGGATGTGTGTGGGTGGGGGATGTATGGGTTGGGGAATGTATGTGTGCTTGGGGTGTGGGTGGATGGGGTGTGTGGTGGGTGAGAGGTTGTGTGGGTGGAGAGATGTGTAGGTGTAGGGATGTGGTGGATGGGTAGGGGCATGTATGTGTGTGTGGGTTATGTATGTGGTTGGTGGTGGAGTTGTAGTGAATGGGAGATGTGTGGGTGGGTGGTTGATGTGTCTCATAACATAGTAATATGCATTGTTTATGTTTACAAAATTCATGTGACAATATTTTTTTCCTCTGCACTGTTGATGAAAGAAAGATGAGTGATTGGAAGGGCCGAATGTAAGACGGGCCTGCGTGCCCAATTTGTTACCTTTTGAAAATAAAGTCTGTTCGTTCGTTCGTTATTTAGTGCGTTATGGATGTCTCCGAAGAACTCGCATTCTACTCATTCATGTTTGTGTTACATGGTGCGAATCATTTTACATAAATAGTAATTGTCTGTTCTTTTATTCTCACTATATGGTTCTTTCTATATAAATATACACACACACACACACACACACACACACACACACACACACACACACACACACACACACACACACACACACACACACACACACACACAAACAACAATATATATGTAAAACAACGGGGCCCTATTCTAGTTTACAAGAATGACATTGTTGCGCTCCAGGAGACGAGACAGGGTGATCAGCTACTCAGAATTGCCGGCTTCAAATGTTTCTACAACAGACAACATCTGGGAATGGCGATTCTCATTCACGACAGCATGGTGGCTTCGGAGCTAGATATGTCCAGTTGGGACAGTGACGATATACAAATACAGGCGTTGAGAGTTCAATCAAGTCTACCATTCGTGTTGGTTAATGTTTATGCCCGCAATGCGAGTATGGACGCCCAGAAGTGGCAGTGCTTAAGTGACATATTAGGTCACGGGAGAAATGTTATATTCTGTGGCGATTTCAACGCTAAAGGCAGATCATGGGGAAACATTTCCTCCAACACACAGGGGAAGGAGCTCGAGACTGCACTTGAAACCATTGACCTGGTTTGTATAAACGTTGGCTGTGTCACCAGGACAGCAAGCCGTCTAGACGATGAGGACATTGCTATTGATCTGGCGCTGGTTTGTCCTTCACTCACTACAGTGTGTAGATGGGGTGTCCTAGGACACCACGGCAGCGACCACCACCCTTGCAGCATATTGGTGGAGAAAGGCAGAACCGGGCAACACAAGCTAACGGTCAAGACTTTCCAGTATGACAGTACAGGGCAAGATGTGGTGAGTAAAATAAGACGGGACAAGCGCAGAATGCTTCAGGGCCGGGGAAAAAGCTGGAAGCAGCCTACCTGGTGGAATTTCGAGGTGGAGAAGGCTTGGGTGGATAAGCGTAGTGCTGTAAGGAGATGGCAAAATGCCAAATCAAATCAAATCAAATCAAATCAACTTTATTAGGGTCACAAATTGGGCGCGCAGGCCCGTCTTACATTCGGCCCTTCCAATCACTCGTCTTTCATTCATCAAGAGCATTATACATTTACATAGGAAGAAAAATAAACATTGTGAAATGAATGTTGTAAACATAAACAATGCTTATTAACATGTTATGAGGCCCATCTCCCACTTATCCATACATCACCCCACCAACACACACACACCCACCTACCCACACACACGCACGCACACCAGGGACACATACATACCCCACCAACCGACCCATCCCCCTCGCGCACATCCCCCACCCACACACACTACCCTCATCTGATCCCCCAACCAAAACACACTCGCCACCCACAAACATTCCCCCACTAACCCACAGATCCCACGCCCATCCACATCCTAACCCACACATCATCTCCCCACCCACACCTCAAACCACCCATCCCCCAGCCACATCTCCATCGACCACATATTCCCCTCCCCACGCACACAATCCCCCACCAACCCACACATCGCACATCCACTCACACATCCCCAAACCATACACACACATCCCAACCAACTGACATGTCCCTACCCCCCTCCCCCCACACACACACACATCTCCCTAACCACCCATACATCCCCAAACCACTCACACACACCCCACTACCCACACATACAACTTCCACCCACTCACACATGCCTGAACCCAATCCCTCACCCGCACATCACATACACCCCCTACCACGCAATATTCCCAACACACGCACCACACATACACACACATATCCCTCACCAACACATCTACACTTACACACCACACACATATCCCCCACCCAGATACCACACAATATTCCCACCCACACCCACACAGATACCCTTACCCATCCACCCCACATACCCCCACTCACACACCACAAAACACACACATACCTCACCCACACAATATCCCCAACCAACACACCACACACCTCTCCCCACCCACACACGCATTCCCTACCCGTCCACCAACACACACTCACTCACGCATACATCCTCCACTACGCACCCACACCCCACCCACCCACCCCAACCAAACATCTCACGATCACAATACCCCTACCCACACACATCCTCCACCCACTCACACATCCCATCCCGACACATACAACTCCCTCTCCGACCTACACAACCCTAAGCAACTCAAACACCCTCATCCACTCATTCCCCATCCACGCACACATTTCCCACCCACATACCCCCACATACTTCCTCCAACCACCACACATCCCCTACTCACCCCCACATATACCCCACCCATACACACATTCCCCGCACCCATCACACACATCCCCCACACCACCCACTATCCTACACCCACACAAATATCCTCACCCATACCACCACAAACATACCCTCCACCCACACATCATGCACACATCCAACACCAACACACCGCACACATATCTCACACCCACACACCATACACTTCTCCCCACCCGCCCTTGCATCCCCAATCCACTCAACACAATCCCCTACCCACACAACCCCGCCACCCACACATACTTCCTCAAACTATCCACACATCTCCATCCACATAAACACACATCCCCCGAATCCATCCAATACACATATCCTCCACCCATATACACATCCCCCACACCCATTCCCACACCCCTACTTTCACCCCCACACATCCATCCACACATCCCACCAACACCCAGAAATATCACTACCCACCAAAACCACACACCCCAACCCATCCAAACGCATATCCCCACCCACACATCCCCCACCCACACATATCCCCACACTCACACACATCCTCCACACACACTCACACATCCTCACATCTAGGCACATACAAAATGTCTCAAGTTAGCAGTGAAACTATTATGAACAACCTCCCACACTTTACTCACACATATACACTGACACTTGTCATGAACAGCCTCATAAAAATGCTAAACATGGAGAAAAATGTGTACATAAAAATTATGTGATGTAAAAATAGTGATGCTCCCACACACACACACACACACACACACACACACCACACACTCTCTCTCTCTCTCTCTCTCTCTCTCTCTCTCTCTCTCACACACGCTCACTCATTCACTCTCGCGCTCACTCATTCACTCTCACGCTCACTCATTCACCTCTCACGCTCACTCATTCACTCTCGCGCTCACTCATTCACTCTCACGCTCACGCTCACTCATTCACTCTCACGATCACTCATTCACTCTCGCGCTCACTCATTCACTCTCACGCTCACTCATTCACTCTCACGCTCACTCATTCACTCTCACGCTCACTCATTCACTCTCGCGCTCACTCATTCACTCTCACGCTCACGCTCACTCATTCGCTCTCACGCTCACTCATTCACTCTCGCGCTCACTCATTCACTCTCACGCTCACTCATTCACTTTCACGCTCACTCATTCACTCTCACGCTCACTCATTCACTCTCACGCTCACTCATTCACTCTCACGCTCACTCATTCACTCTCGCGCTCACTCATTAACTCTCATGCTCACTCATTCACTCTCATGCTCACTCATTCACTCTCCCGCTCACTCATTCTGTTTCTTATTCACACTCACTGACTCTCCTCACTCAAACTACAGTAATGAACATGAGTTTATATTATGCATGATAAAAGCAAATGGTATTTAACTGATAATATGAAAGATGGGAATACACAAACATATGGATTCACGTGTTACATAACATGCGTGTTACATGACATGCATCTGCTCAGCTCTCTCTCTCTCTCACTCTCTCTCTCTCTCTCTCTCTCTCTCTCTCTCTCTCTCTCTCTCTGTATTCTTTCATATACACACACTCACACGCATGCGCGCGCTCACACACACACTAACACATCAACTCTCCCACTGTCTCACTCTCTCACACACAATCCTTCACACACACACACTCACTCTCTCAATCACACTCTCACACATACACGTACACATGAACGCATGCACGCACTCCCTCACTCACTCTCACACATACACGTACGAATGCATGCACTGACACATTCCCCCACCATTTCTCACTCAATCACTCTCTCCACACACACGCATGCACGTGCGCACACACACATTCACTTTCTCCCGCTCTCTGACACCCACTCTCTCTCTCTCTCTCTCTCTCTCTCTCTCTCTCTCTCTCTCTCTCTCTCTCTCTCTCTCTCTCTCTCTCGCTCTCACACGCACACACATATATAGTGAACAAATATAGTTAAACAATTATAATGAACAATTATACCAGTAAATCAATTATGGTGGCATATAGTCGATATGGATTAAGTATTGAAAGAGTTTTCGGTTAAATGCGTAGGGACTCATTGGAGTTTTCAGATCTGGAGGCAGCTCATTCCATAAGTGAGCACTAGAATAGGCGAAACATGTTTTGTATAGGTCCAATCTAGGCTTTGAGACATGTAACAAATTTAGGCGCTTGCTATTCATTGCATTAGATTGAATCAGCGGCAGAAGATACTCTGGGGTATTTTGAGATATAATTTTATTCACTAATTTGGCTTTGTTGAAAAGGTAGCGCTTTTGAAGTGGTAGAAGTCTTAAATGACTGTACAAATTATTACTTTCAACGTGCTTTATGCCAAAAACCAGACGAATAGCGCGGTTTTGTAGAGAACATAGTCGTTTTTAAATTAGATTTAGGGCAACCATCCCAAACTGTGGAACAGTAATCGAGATGTGATTGGATATAGCATGTATAGAATATTTTTCGTGTGCTTTCGTCCAGGAAGTGCTGAATTTTAGCAAGTTGGCAAACTTTCTGTGCTATTTTCTTGGTAAGAGCGTGAACATGAGAGCTCCAGTTCAAATGGCTGTCAATTAAAAGACCTAGTGTTTTATGTTCAGTCACATTAACTATAGGTAACGTGCCTATGCGGAGTTCGAGTGGTGCTCCAGTTATGGCTAGTGTCTGCAGTTTTTGTCTGGTCGTTATTAGCATGGATTTGGTTTTGTCAATGTTAATTTGCATGCGGTTTTCATTGCTCCATCTAGTAAGATTATCAAGTTCCTTTTGTAAAGAATTCTCAAATCACTACGGTTTTCTTGACTAGTATATATAGTACAGTCGTCTGCAAATAGATCACAAGTTGTATTGATATATAAAGGAAGATCATTAATATAAACTGCAAAAAACAGCGGACCTAGTATTGAGCCCTGAGGCACACCAATATTAAGCTGTGTGGGTCTTGATAGACAGTTGTTGAAGGACACGACTTGTTGTCTGTCGGATAGAAATGACGTAATTATGTTCACCATCTTGGTGCTTGTCTTCATTTGTTTAGTTTTCTAATTAGAATATCGTGATCTACCATATCAAAGCTTTTTAAAGTCTACAAACAACGCTCCACAAATTCTACCGTTGATGATGCCAAGAAGAACAGAAAGAGAGATGCACACAAAAGTAAGCTATTTCAAAAAAACTGATCAAGGTGGTTAAAAGTGAAAACTGGGCAGAGGTGTGTCAAAGAGGAAGCACAGACAATTTCCAATATTCTTCTGCTAGCCGTGGTTCATTGACTATTCCTAAACCGTTCCTTGCCCTTTCTAGTTGTTCCACTCCGGAGTAGACAAGTGTATAACTGTAGTGGATCTCCTTGCATCCTCTCGCTTTTATTCTAGTGTCCACTATTCCCATCAGTCCACGTTTCCCTCTTTTCTATTGTTTCTATGATTCTTCTTTACTGTGAAAACCCGAGAAGTTTAATAAATCACCCACTATCTTTTAACCGCGGGTCTATCACTTTACGACCAGTAGGTCTGACAGCGAGTAATTGGGTCATTTCATTTCATCCACATGCAATGCATCCAGCGTGTCTCTAATCGCCGGATGGGACTGTTTAAGGCTCAAGTTGTATTTGTCTAGCAGGCCGTGTGATTCTCTGATTGATTCATCCTCCACTGACCATGCCATTCTATACATGCATAGATATATCTATTAAATTATCCATCACTTATCAAAACATTTTAATAAAGTCAGACATGCCAACATAATAAGGATGCTTGCGGATCTACACATTGATGGGAAATACCTCAGACTGCTGTCATATATGCAACAAGATTCCCTCTGTCATATATGCAACAAGATTCCCTCTGTCATTCCTTCCCCCACATTTATGCAGCCATATTAGCCACCACATTTATTCTGTCATATTAGCCACTACATTTAGGAGGCCATATAAGCAACCACATTTATGTTGTCATATTAGCCATTACATTTATGCTGTCATATTAGCCACACCATTTTTGCTGTCATATCAACCACCACATTTCAGCTGTCATTACTGCCACAACATTTCTGCTGTCATTACTGCCACAACATTTCTGCTGTCATATTAGCCACACGATTTCTGCTGTCATATTAACTGAAGCATTTCTGCTGTCATTTTAACCACCACATTTCTGCTGTCATTACTGCCACAACATCTCTGCTGTCATATTAACCACAACAAGTCAGCTGTCATTACTGCCTCAAAATGTCTACTGTTGTATTAGCCACAACATTGCTGCTGTCATATTAGCCACAACATCCCTGCTGTCATATTAACAACCACAATAGTGTACACTAGTGCGCAACCGTCCACTCTAACCAGTGTTAGTCTATAGTTGTCCAATAGTGGGAAACGGTTTCCATCTAACAATGTTAATCCATTGTTGTCCAATAGTGCAGACGGTTCCCTCTAATCAATGTTACTCCATAGTTGTCCAATAGTTCGGAATGTTTCCCTCTAACCAATGTTACTCTTTAGTTGTCTAATAGTGTGGGCTGGTTCCCTTCAACAAATGTTACTCCATAGTTGTCAAATAGTTCGGACTGCTCTCTCTAACCATTGTTACTCCATACTTGTCAAATAGTTTGGAACATTTCCCTCAAACCAATGTTACTCTATTGTTGTCCAATAGCGTGAGCGGGTTCCCTCCAACAAATATTACTCCAGTTATAAAATAGTTCGGACTGCTCTCTCTAACCAATGTTACTCCAAAGTTGTCCAATAATGCAGATTGCTCCCTCTAACCAATGTTACTCCATAGTTGTCTAATAGTGCGGAACGGTTCCCTCTAATCAATGTTACTCCATAGTTGTCTAATAGTTCGGAACGGTTCCCTCTAATCAATGTTACTCCATAGTTGTCCAATAGTGCGGAACATTTCCCTCTAATCAATGTTACTCCATAGTTGTCCAATAGTGTGGAACGGTTTCCTCTAATCAATGTTACTCCATAGTTGTCCAATAGTGCGTAACGGTTTCCTCTAACCAATGTTACTCCATAGTTATCCAATAGTGCGGAACGGTTCCCTCTAATCAATGTTACTCCATAGTTGTCCAATAGTGTGTAACGGTTTCCTCTAATCAATGTTACTCCATAGTTGTCCAATAGTGTGGAACAGTTCCCTCTAATCAATGTTACTCCATAGTTGTCCAATAGTGTGTAACGGTTTCCTCTAATCAATGTTACTCCATAGTTGTCCAATAGTGCGTAACGGTTTCCTCTAACCAATGTTACTCCATAGTTCTCCAATAGTGCGGGACGGTTCCCTCTAATCAATGTTACTCCATAGTTGTCCAATAGTGTGTAACGGTTTCCTCTAATCAATGTTACTCCATAGTTGTCCAATAGTGTGTAACGGTTTCCTCTAATCAATGTTACTCCATAGTTGTCCAATAGTGTGTAACGGTTTCCTCTAATCAATGTTACTCCATAGTTGTCCAATAGTGTGGAAACAGTTCTCTCTAATCAATGTTACTCCATAGTTGTCCAATAGTGTGGGTGGCTCCATCCAACCAATGTTACTCCATAGATGTTCAATAGTGTGGACTGTTAGTAGTTATATTTGCGGGAATCAGGTATTATTTGTGAACGTTTATGTGGGCGCCGCGCCATAATGCTTATATGTTTGTTATCCCGCCCCCTGTTTGATCTTGCAAAAACGGACCTCAATTGATCTTTGATCTAACAAGGGATGTAACACATGAATAACAAATCGACTGGATTATTGCGGGTTTCTCCCTTTTTTAAAAGAAATATTATTTTTTGTACTGTTTATTATTTATTTTTTTTTTGTTTTCAATTGAAAATAAAAGATAGCGGTTATTAGTAGTCTTTAGTGGATGGATTTAATCACTATCAGCATACGGTCTCAGAGCTTCAAATAAAACCTTAATAAAGTAAAGATGGTGGTTAGTAGCGGGTGTAGTGGTCGGAGTGTGTTTATGTGTATGTGTGTGTGTATATATACAGGGTCGGGGTAGGGTGGGGTGCAGGGTGGCGCGGGGCGAGGGGTTAACACAAGAACCGGCGAGGTGGGGCGGGTTCGAGTCATATAAAATACGTGACGTAGGTGGGTATGTGTCTAGTATTAGTCATAAATCCCGGCCGGGCAGGTGCGCTCGGGACGAACCAGCACGAACGGAACCGGACATCGGCACGCTGGCGGGCAAGGTGGGGCGGGTTCGAGTCCCATAAAATATGCTGTTTGGGTGGGCAGGTGGTTATTATTAGTCATGGATCCAAGGTGGAAGCATTCTTTTACGGCTCTGATTGCGGGAACAACGGTGTGTGGAAAATCCGTCTTTGTCCAAACGTTTCTGGCTCGTCTATCAGACATGGTCAACCCGATTCCAGAGGAGATTATACGGTGCTACGTAGAATGGCAATCCATGTATGAGGCTATGAAGGGCATTCAATTAAACGAAGGCTTCCCGAATATGGAACAGTGGACAGGCGATATACGTCGGCTAGTTTTAGGCAGGCGATATACGTCGGCTAGTGCTAATGTCCGAGATAGATGATAGGGTGACTAAGCTATTTACTAAAGGTAGTCATCATTGCAACCTCAGCGTCATGTATATAGTCCAGACTCCCTTTGGGGGAGAATAAAGAGCAAAGAACCATCAATTTAAATTCACATTACCTAGTGGTGTTTAAGAACCCACGTGGTTGGTCTCAGATTACCAACCTGGCCAAACAGATATACCCAGGCCGCGTGTCATATTCCAAGAGAGTTTTAAGGAGGCGACAGCGGCTCCACACGGTTATTTGCTTTTTGACCTTCGACAGGAAACTCCGGATCAGCTCCGCTTACAAAGTCATATATTTCCAGATCATCGTCAAGTCGTTTACGTCCCTAAATAATATGTCCAACCGGGTGAAACGTCACGGGGCCATGATGCGGTTTCTGGGCGAGGCGAAACCGGCTAACGTGAAAGCCGTAATTAAATCGGCATCCCCGGATCTCGTTCAATCAATTTGCGAGTGCTGTCACAATGTGTTAAAAGGTAATGTTCCACTGACACCGGCTGAGAAAAGCGGCACAAGAACAGTCTGAGAGCGCTCACGCGTAAGAGACTATCTATCAAGAAGCCGAAACAAATATTGCAACAAGGTGGTTCATAGGCGCCTTATTAGGACCCACTCTAAACGTGTTGGAAGGCGTCGTGGGCTTATAATGAAGAAAATGATCCTGATCGATCACCGGATGCTGGAAAAACCCTACATACCACCCGACTCACTAGCAGATAACTTGCGTGACTTGGATCATCAATTGCAACAAGTCCTGGAAAGTGAAGATCTACCAACGCAGGAAAAAGCCCGCGTGTATCAACAAAATTTGCAGCGGTATCTGAATCAACTTGAGCAGTACAGGCATAAGAGATTAGGGACAGTGGATATCAAGGAACAAAACCTGAAGTCAGCACTTTAACAGCTTCAGTAGCCGAGGTGTCTCTTCAACCAACATCTATTCAACTGCTTCAACCAACACCGGCTAAAAGTCAAGTAGTTGAGCCCAAAATAATCGAGAAATACCACCATACAAGCTCAGGCGAAATAAGAAGAAGAGTAAGATACCTACAACCAAATTGGAAAAATGACCTCGCAAATAAGAAAGTATTACTACGACCCTCAGAAACACTGAGTCTACGGCGGAGCCGCCATTTTAAAACGGAATACTAAATTGAAGAAGGTAGAGACTTGGTTACGACATCAAAATACGCATAATTTACATAAACCGATCCTTCGTTGCTTCCAGAGACGTCAAACCATAACCGGTGGTATAAATCAACAGTTCCGAGCCGACTTGATAAATATGAGACAATTACACAGATACAATGATAGGATGTCGTACCTAGCGACGTGTTTCGATGTGTTTAGTAAATAAGCTTGGGCCATCCCGATCAAGAAGAAAACGGGGAAGGAGCTAGTGGACGCCTTGAGTAAAATATTCGCTGATACACAACCGATAAATTTTCATACTGATAAAAGATCGGAATTTGTCCACGAGACCTTCTTAAAATTTCTGAAAGATCGAGGTGTGCATTTTTTTACCACAGAGAATGAGGAAGTGAAAGCCGATGTAGTGGAAAGATTCAACCGGACCCATAAAGAAAGAATGTGGCGCTATTTCACCATGACCTAAAATCTTCGCTATGTCAATGTGATAGATAAACAGATCCAAAACTATAACGGTTCGTATCACAGAAGTATTCGCATGGCGCCAGCGCAAGTCAACTATACGAATCAAGAAGAGGTTTGGAATAATCTGTATCAGACGACTATCGACAGAAATGTCCATTTTACAGCCGGTGAACGAGTCCAACTGGCTCAACCGAAACAACCTATTAGAAAGGGATATATGCCCTCGTGGACAGAAGAATTGTTTACCGTCAGTCGTATAAACCAGACAAGTCTGGTGATGTATGTGCTAAAGACGATAAGGGGAAGAACTTCGACGCTCATTCTACCGAGAAGAGATCCAACTCGTTGGAGACAAGCAAGTGTATCGTGTTGAAACAGTCTTACAAGAAAGACCCAGGCGAGGTGGTGGTAAAGAGTATTTAGTCAAGTGGTTCGCGTATCCCAAGCTATTAAACATCTATATCTCAGACCTAACTAGATACTAATGGAAGAAACCAACGTGGAAACTAACCTACAAAATAACACAGAAAGGGAAAGAACGTGGCATTTGTTTGGTCAGCGAATACCACGGTTAAGTATTGTCTTTTTCTGTCAACTGGTCGTTATATACACCGTCATTGGCGTATCACTATTCATTCTGTCTCGAGACACCGTCGACGCAGCTAGGGCAAGCTGTGGATCGCTCTGCTAAGCAGCTGTCTGGGTTACATGTTACCAAGCCCTAAAATACGAGTTTCTACGTGACATTACCGAGCAATGCTTCGACGAACATGTTTCCCAAGAACACTCCAGGTCACTATTTCGTCAAGTTACCGCAGACTATTGAGGTGAATCAACATTACGAAATGGGTCTGGCCGAAATTTAATTTCCCAACTACTACTGCAATGTGCTAGAGAATGAAGTTTGGATAAGATACAACTCACCCAACAGAGAAACATCCAGAAGGCTGTGTCCACCAGGATTATACACCTCACCAGACGCATTTATAGCGGAGCTGAATCGAATATTGAAAGAGACGGAAGTGGATGATCAGACGCGAGTCAGATTATATTTCGACAATGCATCAAAGAGAGTCATCTTGATATTATTCGAAGCGGGGGCAGTGGCTACATTTAGCGACAGGCATAAGAGATATTAGGACTTCCCTCCTCGAGGATATCGCATGCCAACCCAATAATGGAAGGCCAAGTGGCAATAGACCTGAATAACGACCTGAAAAATGTCTACGTCTACTGGGATCTCATAGCGGCGAGACCAGTCGGAGACGCCATGGTCCCACTACTAAGGACGGTTCCTATCATGAGTCAGCACTCGGCCTCAGTGTTTCGCTCCTAAGACAAACCTCACTACATACTGCTGAATCGTTATTCCTTCGACACAGTGGAAATAGTTTTAACCACCATTACAGGCACAAAGAGCTCATTCAATACCGGGACTTCAGTGCTAACGTTACATTTTCGAGCTCCGAAGAGATCAGACCTAGAATAATGGTGAATTACCTGGCGTTACGTCGAAACCCCAGTCTGTATGAAGACTTTTACTGTAACCAAGCTGGACATGGCATGCCGGTGTTTGTGGGTGGTCGGAGTCAGAGAGGTCGTGGTATCGGTAGTTTCTTTAGTGGAATTGGTCGCACGATTCTACCCTGGCTAAAGATCGGTGGGAGGCCTTACTCAGAGAAAGTGTCGGTACGGGTCTGCGAGGGGCCCAAGACGCTTTAGCTGGTAGGAATGTTGGGGAATCAGTTAAAGAACACTCCAAGCAAGCCGGTCAGCGTCTACTGCGATGAGCTGTCAACCACGCTAGCCAATCGGGTAGTGGTATTAGGAGAAAGAGACGTGCAGCGCCACCTGGTGTGCCCCGTAAACGTATAAAACTGACCGCTGCACCTCGTCGAGCTCACAGGAAGAAGCAACAGTACTCGGATATCTTTGCATAATGGCTCTGATTCACCCTCATTCCTGCGAGTGTCTTCATTCTGGATTGGATCTATTTATTGTGCCACCCACGCAGACCGAAGTAGACGAGGGATAGTTTCTGTAGATACACCCTTTAGCTTCGCTAGCCCTTGGCGCACCTATAGAACTTGCAATCTCTGGTGTCAGTGAAAAGTATCTGGATCTGTTTAACACCTTCCTACACGTCAGTGCTAAAGTCTCACTACCCAATGGTGACAAACTACCACCCACTGCCGATGTCGCTCCAGTCAACTATTACCTGCACAGTCTATTCTCTCAAGTGGACGTCTCTCAATGACACGCTAATCACCCCTAGTGAAAATACATATCCGTATAGAGCCCACTTGGAAGCAACATTGAATAATGGGGAAGAAGCCAAAAAGAGTCATCTCTCAGCCGCCCTCTATTATTATGACACCGCCAAATTCCTCGATGACACACAAGGCTAAAACACCAAAAGAGTAAGAACACGACGTCAATTAGCCAGTGATAGTCAAGAAATAGATATGATGAGTCGACTACACGCCAACATCTTTATGCAAGACCGCTATATGATAAACGGTGTGGATGTAAAATTTAAGCTGACTCCGTCCAGAGCCACTTTTAACTTATTGGCACCAGATGGGGCGCTTAGTTATTCATTCCATTATAACACATGCCACGCTGGTGGTTCGTATAGCCAGACCAAATACGCCCATCGTGCTCGCCCACGAGAAAGCCTTGATGAGAGCCAACGCAAAATCCGCATTTAAGCGTGTGGTGATAACATTAGCCATCCCTCAGGGTATGCTATCTCACACTCAATACACTCTGTTTATGACACACACACACCCAATCGCATCGGGATTGGACTTATTACATCATCAGCTTTTAACGGTTCCTACAGCTATAACCCGAATAATTTAAAAACTTTTGGTTTGACGTACCTGAACGTGACCGTCGATGGTAGAGCTGCCACCAGCAAACCACTGACCATAGACTTTGAGGTAAGCAGAACGTAAGAGTGTATTTTGGTACAAACATAGCCATGGGTCTAGTGGGCAAAGACGCCGGGAACTCAGTTGACTATAATCAATTCAAGTATGAATATACGTTGTATGCCATTGAACTGAGTCCCAATTTACTGGACGGAGACCAGATGGAGATGCCGAGGACAGGGTCTTTAACACTGCAATTTAAGTTCAACACACCCACCCCAGAGCCATAACAAGTCATCGTCTACGCCGAGCACGATTGGGTTAATTGAAATCTCCAAGACCAGAACAGACAAGTGCTATCAGATTACGCTTCATTATGAACACACAGCAGATTACCAGAATACTACTAGCTGATACGTATGTTCGTCAATTACAGGTCAGAGTGTGCGCTCGAGATCAGGCTATCCCGACATCTAGATAGAAGCAGACCAGCGGCTTTTATCGTAAACACTGACCCTAGTTATGAACCGAGTTCTCATTGGATCGCCATGTACAATGACGAGTCAGGCAAGTGTGAGCACTTTGACTCTTTAGGTCTGCGCCCTTACACAGTGACCTGTACAAATTTATTGATAATCATTCAGACACACCACTTATGTATAATACCCGTGTCCTAAAAAATGTGTTAAGCAACGCCTGTGGCCTCTACGATATCTATTTCATCTTGATAAAAGGTCGTAAGGCGAGCATGACCCGTATTCTCCAGCCTTTCTCAAGCCTACAATGGGTCAAGGATAGGGTATTAGGTCACCTAGTTGCGCCACACGTAATGCAGCTGAGCCGATATAACCGCTTTACACACTAGTATATAAACCCGATGCAGATACCATTATCTCATTTCGTAGATGACGACAGAACTCATCACAGCTAACTGGGTCTACCTGACTCGTAATGGTGACATTGTTAGACTAGTGGGAGATGGTGTCATTGCCGTATTTGTCTCATCCTACAGAGGAACGACTGAGTTACACATCCGTCGATTCTTTGGTGAATCCGATAACACGTTTCCTTCCCCACTGGGAATGAAACTTATTCGTCAAGAATATGAACACATCGCTATGCATCGCGAGATCCTAACTGACTTCGATAGACTCACCAGCAACCTCTTCAAGTCAGTAAACAGGTCAAACAAGACACTAACCTAAGAAAGAATGCCCAAGTTAGTGCTAAAGTCAAAAAGGGCACTAAACGAAGATACCCAGGCCAAAAGACTCTACCCAAGCAAATGTTTGATGAACCCCAGTTGTGTGATCAACCCCAGATGTTTGGTCAACCCCCAGATGTGTATCCGATAGCCAGATGTGTGTCTACCAGCTTAAATGACAGCCCACAGGAGACGTTACCAAGACTCAGACAATGATGTCAATAAACAATGTGTATAAAGTTTTGAAAATAAACATGAAGAAAAAGAAAAATGTGTGTTATCTTGCTTTTTTTGTCTGTGCTGCCTCCAACAGATCATTGTGTCTTTTTTTTCATGTTGACTGTAGCTGTGGAAAAGTTTCTACAATGGAACAAGAAAGAACAACTGGGAAAAAATATCTCATGTTGTCACCATTACGAGTCAGGTAGACCCAGTCAGCTGTGTTGAGTTCTGTCGTCATCTTAGGAATGAGCTAATGGTACATGCATCGGGATTATATACTAGTGTGTAAACCGTTAATCGGCTAAGATGCATTACGTATGGCGCGACTAGGCGACCCATTACCCGATCGTTGACTCGTTATAGGCTGAGAAGGGCTGGGGAATGTGGGTCATGCTCGCCCCACGACCTTTCATCAGGATGAAATAGATAGCGTAGAGGCCACAGGCGTTGCTTAACACATCTTTAGGACACGGGTATTATACATAAGTGGTGTGTCTGAATGATGATCAATAAATTTGTACAGGTCACTGTGTAAGGGCGGCAGACCAAATGAGTCAAAGTACTCACACTTGCCTAACCACTCATAGTACATGGCAACCCAGTGGGAACCTGGTTTATAACTAGGGTCAGTGTTTACGATAAATGCCGGTGGTCTGCTTCTATCTAGATGTCGGGGTAGCTGATCTCGAGCGCACACTCTGACCTGTAATCGACGAACATATATATCAGCTAGTAGTATTCTGGTAATCTGTTGTGTGTTCGTTGTCAAGCGTAATCTGTTAGCACTTGTCTGGTCTTTCAGATTTCAATTAACCCGTCATGCTAGGCGTAGACGATGACTTGTAATGGCTCTGCGGTGGGTATGTTGAACTTAAATTCCAGTGTTAAAGGCCCTCTCCTCGGCATCTCAAACTGGTCTCCGTGCAGTAAACTGGGACGAAGATCAAAGGCAAACAACGTATAGCCATACTTGAATTGATTATAGTCAATTGCGTTGCTGGCGTCTTTGCCCAATAGACCCATGGCTAGGTTAGTACCAAAATACGCTCGTACGTGTTGGTTACGCTCAAAGTTCATGTCATTAGTTTGCTGGTATCAGCTCTACCATCGTTCAGATACGTCAAACCAAAAGTTTGAAAATAATACGGGTTATAGTTGTAGGAACCGTTAAAAGCTGATGATGTAATAAGTCCAATCACGATGCGAGGGGTGTTTGACTCATAAACAGATTGTCTTGAGTGTGAGATTGCATACTCTGAGGGATAGCTAATGTTTTTAACACCACACGCTTGAACTGGAATTTTGTGTTGGCCCTATTCATGGCTTTCTGGTAGGCGAGCACGATGGCCGGATTTAGTCTGACTTTACGAACCACTAGCGTGGCATACGTTATAATGGATGAATAACCAAGCGCCCCATCGGGGGCCAAGAAGTTAAAGGTGGCTTTGGACGGAGTGAGCTTAATTTTCATATCCACACCGTTTATCATGTAGCGATCTTGCATAAAGATGTCGGCGTGTTGTCGACCCATAAAATCTATTTCTTTACTTTCACTGGCTATTTGACGTCGTGTTCTTAGTTCTTTGTTGTGTTCGCCTTGTGTGTCATCGGGTAATTTGTTCGTGTCATAGTAATAAGGGGCGGCTGAGAGATAAGTCTTGGCTTCCTCCCATGATTCAAAGTCGCTTCCAAGGAGGCACTATACGAATATGTATTTTCTCTATGGGTGTTTAGCGTGTCGTTAGGTGAGACGTCCACATGAGAGATTAGACTGTGCAGGTAATAGTTGACTGGAGCGCCACCGGCAATGGGTGGTAGTTTGTCACCATTGGGTGGTTTTACTTTAGCTCTGACGCGTAGGAAACTGTTAAACAGATCCAGATACTCTTCACTTGCATCAGAGATGGCAAATTCTATAAGTGCGCCAGGGGCTAGCGACGCTAAAGTGTGTATCTTCAGAAACTGTCTGTCTTCTTCGGCGGTCTGCGTGGGTGGTATGCTAAATAGATCCAATCCAGAATGAAGACACTCGCAGGAATGAGGGTGAATCAGAGCCATTATGCAAAGATATCCGAGTACTGTTGCTTCTTCTTGTGAGCTCGACGAGGTGCGGGGGTCAGTTTTATACGTTTACTGGGCTCACCAGATGGCGCCTCACGTCTCTTTCTCCTAATACCACTACCCGATTGGCTAACGTGGTTGACAGCCCCTTGCAGTAGACGCTTGCTTTGCGTGTTTTTTAAGTAATTGCCAAATATTCCTACCAGCTAAAGCGTCTTGGGCCACTCGCAGACCCGTACCAACACCTTCTCTTATCACCGATCTTTAGCCAGGGTAGAATCGTGCGACTGAGTCCACTGAAGAAACTACAGATGCCACGACCTCTCTTACTCCGACTACCCACAAACACCGGCATGCCATGTCCAGCTTGGTTACAGTAAAAGTCTTCATACAGACTGGGGTTTTGACGTAATGCCAATTATTTCACCATTATTCTAGGTCTGATCTCTTCCGAGCTCGAGAATGTAACGTCAGCACTGAAGTCCCAGTAGTGAAACAGATCTTTGTGCCCGTATTGGTGGCTAAAAGTATTTCCACCGTGTCGAAGTAGTTACGAACACAGCGGTACATAGTGAGGTTTGTCGTAGGCGCGAAACACTGAGGCTTAGAGCTGATTCACGATAGGAACCGTCCTTAGTAGTGGGACTATGGCGTCTCTGACTGGTCTCGCCGCTATGAGATCGCAGTAGACGTAGACATTTTGCAGGTCGTTATTCAGATCTATTGCCACTTGGCCTTCCATTATTAGGATTGGCATGCGATATCCTCGAGTAGGGAAGTCCTAATATCTCTTTCAGCCTGTCGCTAAATGTAGCCACTGCCCCGCTTCGAATAATTGCAAGATGATTTCTTGGATCCATTGTCGAAATATAATCTGACTCGCGTCTGATCATTCACTTCCGTTTCTTTCATTATTGTATTCAGCCCCGCTATAAACGCGTCTGGTGAGGTGTATAGGCCTGGTGGACACAGCCCTCTGGATATTCCTCTGTTGGATAAGTTGTATCTTATCCAAACTTCATTCTCTAGCACAATGCAGTAGTATTTGGGAAATTGAATTTCGGCCAGACCCACTTCGTAATGTTGACTCGACTCAACAGCCTGCGGTAACTTGACGAAATAGTTACCTGGAGTGTTCTTGGGAAACATGTTCGGCGAATAATTGCTCAGTAATGTCACGTAGAAGCTCATATTTTTGGGTTTGGTTACATGTAACCCAGACAGCTGCTTAGCAGAGCGATTCACAGCTTGCCCTCGGCTGCGTCGACGCTGTCTCGAGACAGATTGAATAGTGATACGCCAATTACGGTGTATATAACGACCAGTTGACAGACGAAGACAATCTCTAACCGTGGTATTTTATGACCAAACAAAGGCCACGTTCTTTCCCTTTCTGTGTTATTTCGTAGGTTAGTTTCAGGCAGATATGACTGAGCTACCGTATAACAGTAGACGGTACTACCTGGTTTCTGTTAGCGCCGAACGTTGGGCGGCGCTTACCAAACCCGACACCCCACATTGTGCCAACGGCTTCGGGCGGAAGAGCGCAATTGGGAGGGTACAAGCCTTACCCTGGTGCGAGGAAATGCAAGCTAAAGACAAAATTGTCATGGCAGGGCAGACCAGGCCCTAAGCCTTGGTTGGCGACTGGTCTAGGATCGAAGCTCCGACAGGCGGACAGTTAGAGCATTGCTTTGCTGATCCGGCAGCTTCTGCAGCTTGTCTTGTTCCAGATGTAGGGGTGTTACCTTTCCTCTGGAGTGAACTAGGCAGGCCGAGAGAGGGATCATGCTGCATGGGCAACACATGATCTCTATATTTTAGCCCAGGCTTTGTGCTATGGAGAGGCAATAACTCCATCCCTGGTCTTAACTGGTCTCGGAATCAAAGCGAGAGGCAACTGTTACGGGTTATAAGTCCTTGTCAGTTGGCGTAGACATGGGGCGCCACGCGTTGCCTCTGACGGTGGGAGACACCTATAGGTGTCACTGATCAGCTACCGCCCGCCTCAAGCTGGGCAGCCCCCAGCCAATTGGGTGCTGATCCGCCACAGCCTGCCTGCTTCAATGGGTGCTTGGGGCTAGGACAAAATCTGAATCGCAGGCTGTAAAACCAATGCACCAGGTACAAACAAAAATAAAAATAGAAACCTCAAGCTACGGCTTGCAACCTGGAACGTGAGAACCATGTGTCCAGGATTTTCCACTGACTTGACCAATATTGACGATGTGAGAAAAACGGCTGTGATTGATGCCGAACTCAATCGTCTTAACATTGATATTGCTGGCCTGCAGGAGACTCGCCTCGCTGAGGAAGGGTCACTCAGGGAAAACAACTACACCTTTTTCTGGAAGGGTAGAGGGCAGGCAGAAAAAAGGCAACACGGTGTGGGCTTTGCAGTGAAGAATTCGCTACTGGGAATGATTGAAATTCCAGCAGGAGGAAATGAAAGACTATTATCCCTGCGCTTGGCAACCTCTTGTGGGTTTGCCACCATTATTACTGCATATGCACCGACACTCGATTCCTCTGATGATGTGAAGGATTTGTTCTATGAGGAGTTAGACTCCGTGATCAAGGCAGTTCCAAAATCTGACTACATTTATATGCTCGGTGATTTCAATGCTCGTGTGGGCAAGGACTCGAGTTCATGGCCAGTGTGCCTTGGAAAATACAACATCGGTCGCATGAATGAAAATGGGCAAAGGCTGCTGGAGCATTGCACCAGTAATGACCTATGTATTACAAACTCTTTTTTTAAAACAAAAGAGATGCATAAGGTCACATGGAAACATCCAAGATCCGGCCATTGGCACCAGCTGGACTTCATCATCACACGGAGACAACATCTGAACCATATATCATTGACTCGTAGTTACCACAGTGCTGACTGTGATACGGATCATTCTTTGGTTGTTGCAAGGGTTAGACTGAGACCAAAGAGAATCTACACAGCTAAACACAAATCTAGCCCCAGGATTAATATTATTAACACTCATGATCCTGAAAAGTGCTTTCAGTTTCAACAGCAACTTGAAGACGCTTTCACTGATACACCAGAAAATTGTACAGTAAATGAAAAGTGGGGTCAAATTAAGGAAACTCTTTATAAAACTGCCGTAGGGGTTTACGGCACTGTGGATCATAAGAGGCAGGACTGGTTTGCGGCCAACAGCGAGACTCTGCAGCCCTTGATTGATAAGAAGAAGAAAGCTCTCTTAAGAAACAAGGAAAGACCAACGCGTAACACTCTGAGTGAGCTAAGGCAAGCTAGGAAGGATGTGCAAAAGGCTGCCAGGCAGTGTGCAAATGATTATTGGATCAAGTTATGTGAGTCCATTCAAATCGCAAGTGATAAGGGAGACATAAGAAGCATGTATGAAGGAATAAAGAAAGCCTGTGGTCCAGTGATCAAAAGAAGTGCACCATTGAAAACCTTGACTGGAGAAATCATCACTGATAAGAAACAGCAGATGGACAGATGGGTAGAGCACTATTTGGAGCTTTACTCAAGTGAGACCAAACTAGCGGATGATGCCCTCAACGCCATAGAGGCTCTACCAACTCTTGACCACCTGGACACACTTCCCACCATAACAGAAGTTAAGTGTGCTATAAATGAACTTGCATCTGGCAAGGCTCCAGGTAAGGATGGGATTCCAATAGAGGTTATCAGGAGTGGGCAAGACACACTCACTATACAGATCCACCAGCTAATAGAGCTATGCTGGCGTGAAGGACAAGTCCCACAGGATTTCAAAGATTCAAGCATCATAACACTGTACAAGAACAAGGGCGATCGGAGCGACTGCAACAACTATAGGGGTATCTCACTTCTGTGTATTGTTGGAAAAGTATTTGCCAGAATTGTTCTGCGCAGACTTCAAGTCCTAGGAGATCAAGTCTACCCCGAATCACAGTGTGGCTTTCGACAGAACCGGTCTACCACTGATATGATATTCTCATTGCGACAAATGCAAGAAAAATGCCGTGAACAGAATCAACCACTGTTTATTGCCTTCATCGACCTCACAAAGGCATTTGATTTGGTCAGTCGTGAGGGTCTGTTCAAGGCACTAAAGAAGATTGGCTGCCCACCAACTCTTCTGTCCATTGTGGAATCGTTCCACACAGGCATGAAGGGTATAATCAAGTTTGATGGTGCAACTTCTGAAGAATTTGAAATCAAGAGTGGAGTTAAGCAAGGTTGTGTACTAGCTCCCACCCTCTTTGGAATATACTTTTCACTTCTACTGAAATATGCATTTCGTGATCAGGATGGTGGTATATACATTCACTCACGCTCAGATGGCGGCCTCTACAATGCTCAGAGATTGAAGGCTAAGACCAAAATTAGGAGGGTACTGATCAGAGAGTTGCTTTTTGCAGATGATGCTGCAGTTACGACCCACTCTGAGGAAGAATTGCAATGTCTACTATCTGCATTCTCCAATGCTTGTTCTGAATTTGGTTTAACAATTAGCAAAAAGAAGACACAGATTATGTCACAAGGTGCACATGGGGTACCATCAATCTTTATTGACGACGCCGAACTAGAGATAGTAGACCATTTTACATATCTAGGATCAGTGGTAAATAGCAAATTATCCCTAGATCAGGAAATCAACATCCGGATTGGTAAGGCAGCAACAACAATGAACAGGTTAAGAAAAAGAGTCTGGGAGAACAGGAAGCTTACTGCCAAAACAAAAGTCCTTGTCTATCAAGCCTGTGTCCTTAGTACTCTTCTCTATGGCAGTGAAACCTGGACAACTTACTCACACCAAGAGAACAATTTAAACAGCTTTCATATGCGGTGTCTGCGAAGAATTCTTGGTATTAAGTGGCAAGACAAAATCACAAATACTGAAGTATTGGAAAGATCAGGTTGTGTGACAGTTTATTCCATGCTCAGTCTTCGTAGACTTAGATGGATAGGACATCTTAGGAGGATGGATGATGGTAGAATACCAAAGGATATCTTTTTTGGTGAATTACAGATGGGTAAGAGATCTCAGGGTCGGCCTCTACTACGATACAAAGATGTGTGTAAGCGGGACATGATTGATACAGGCATTGATAATGCACATTGGGAGCAAGTCGCCGCTGAACGTGTTGCATGGAGGGCAAATATCAGAAATGGAATAAAGTCAAAGGAGAAAATTATTGCAGAAAAGTCACACACCAAGCGTTTGAGACGTAAGATGGTGCATGATGGTGGAAATGACCACGTGTTCACATGCACCCACTGTGAACGGACATTTACAGCGCAAATTGGCCTTATCAGTCACACTCGCTACCGCCATAGTTAAAAGTGATTATGCCTTTTTAAAGCACAAACTATCGTCTGTCAAGACGGCAAGGTGCCAATGGAAGTTTCCACGTTGGTTTCTTCCATTAGTAACTGGTTAGGTCTGAGATCCAACTGTTAAATGACTTGGGATACCCGAAACCACTTGACTAAATACTCTTTACCACCACCTCGCCTAAGTCTTTCTTGTAAGACTGTTTCAACACGATATACTTGCTTGTCTCCGACGAGTTGGATCTCTTTTCGGTAGAATGAGCCTTGAAGTTCTTCCCCTGAATCGTCTTTTAGCACATACATCACCGGATTAGTCTGGTTTATACGACTGCAGGGAAACAGCTCTTGTGTCGACGAGGGCATATATCCCTTTCTAAAAGGTTGTTTGGGTTGAGCCAGTCGGACTCAGTCTCCGGCTGTAAAATGGACTTTTCTGTTGATAGTCTTCTGATACAGGTTATTCCACATCTCGTTTTGATTCGTATAGTTGACTTGCACTGGCGCAATGTGGATACTTCTGTGATACGATCCGTTGTAGTTTCGGATCAGTTTATCTATCACGTCGACATAGCGAAGTTTATTGGTCTTGGTGAAATAGCGCCCCATTTTTATTTAAGGGTCCGGTTGAATATCTCCACTATCGCGGCTTTGACATCATCATTCTCGGTGGTAAAAAAATGCACAACTCGATCTGTCAGAAATGTTAAGAAAGTCCGGTTGACAAATTCCGATCCTTTATCAGTCTGAAAATTTACCGGTTGTCTATCAGCGAACATGTTACTCACAGCGTCCACTAGCTCTTTCTCCGTTTTCTTCTTGATCGGGATGGTCCAAGTATATTTACTAAACACACCGAGACACGTCACTAGATACGTCATCACATCATTGTATCTTTGTAATTGTCTCATATCTATCAAGTTGGCTTGAAACTGTTGATTTATACCACCGGTTATGGTTTGACATCTCTGGAAACGACAACGGATAGTTTATGTAAAGTATACTTATCTTGATATCGAAGCCAAGTCTCTATATTCTTCATTTTAGTATTTCGTTTTAATGCGGGGGCTCCGCCGTAGGCTCCGGTTTTCTGAGGGTCGTAGTAATATTTTCTTTTTTGCGAGGCCATTTTTCCCACTTGGGTGTAGGTACCTTACTTTTCTTCTTAATTCGTCGGTGCTTCTAAGGTGGTGTTGTCTCGACTACTTTGGGCTGGACTACTTGACTTTTAGCCGGTGTTGGTTAAAGATACCGCTGCAAAGTTTGTTGATACACGCGGGCTTTAACACCGCGGTGGTAGATCTTCGGTTTCCAGGACTTGTTGCATTTGATGATCCAAGTCACGCAAGTTATCTGTTAGTGTGTCGGGTGGTACGTAGGATTTTTCAAGCTTCCAGGGATCGATCATGATTATTTTCTTCATTATAAGCCCACGACGCCTTTCAACACGTTTAGAATGGGTCCTAATAAGGAGCCTATGAAACAACCTTGTTGACATATTTGTTTCCGCTTCTTGATAGATAATCTCTTACGCGTGAGCGCTCTCAGACTGTTCTTGTGCCGCTGCAGACGCCTCTTCTGAGCCGGTGTCAGTGGAACACTACCTTTTAACACATTGTGACAGCACTTGCAAACTGATTGGACGAGATCCGGGGACGATGATTTAATTACGGCTTTCACGTCAGCCAGCTTCGCCTTGCCCAGAAACCGCAGCATGGCCCCGTGACGTTTCACCCGGTTTGACATATTATCTAGGGACGTAGACGACATGACGCTGATCTGGTAATATATGACTTGGTAAGCAGGGCTGATCCGGTGTTACCTGTCGAAGGTCGAAAACCAAATAATCGTGTGGAACCGCTGTCGCGTCCTTAAATCTCTCTTGGACATATGACACGCGGCCTGGGTACATCTATTTGGCCAGTTTGGTAATATAAGACCCATCACGTGGGTTCTTAAACACCACTAGGTAATGTGAATTCAAACTGATGGTTCCTTGCTCTTTATTCTTCACAAAAAGATTCTGGACTTTATACATGACTCTGAGGTTGTGATGATGACTACCCTTAGTAAATAGCTTAGTCATGCTATCATCTGTCTCGGACATTAGATCATCTATTGCTACTAGCCGACGTCTATCGCCTATCCACTGTTCCATATCCGCACAAGCCTTCGTTAAATTGAATGCCCTCCATACTCACATACATGGATTAACATTCTCCGTAGCACCATATAATATCCTCTGGAATCGGGTTGACCATGTCCGATAGATGAGCTAGATAATTATGGACAAAGACGGATTTTCCACACACCGTTGGTCAAGCAATCAGAGCCGTAAAAGTATGCTTCCAACTCGGATCCATGACTAATAATAACCACTTACCCACCCATACAGCATATTTTATAGGACTCAAACTCGCCCCACCGCGACCCACCATTGTGCCGATGTTTGGTTTGGTTTCACCGGTTCGCCCCGAGCGCACCCGCTAGCCCGGGATCCATGACTAATACTAGACACCTACCCACCTACATCACATATTTTATAGGACTCAAACCCGCCCAGTCTCGTCGGTTCTTTTGTTAGCCCCTCGTCTGGCGCACCAATTCGCTCCCACCCCACGTCGGTTTACCCCGCTCCTGTATATATATACACAGACACACCGACCACTACACCCGCTACTAACCACCATCTTTAGTTTATGAAGGTTTTCATTTGAAGCTCTGAGACCGTATGGTGATAGTGATTAACCCAACCCACTAAAGACTACTAATAACCGCTATCAAAAAAAATAAATAAACATTACAATGAATAATATATCTTTAACAAATGGAAAAAATCGCAATAATCCAGTCGATTTGTTATTCATGTGTTACATCCCTTGTTAGATAAAAGGTCCATTGATTTCTGGTTTTGCAAGATCGAACAGGGGCGGGATAAAAAACATATAAGCATTTATGGCGAAACCGCCCACAGAAACGCCCACAAATAATACCTGAGTCCCGCAAATATAACTACTACTGTACCCTGTAGCCGATGCTACCCTAATAGTGTGGACTGTTCCCTGTAGTCGATGTTACCCCATAGTTGTTCAATAGTGCGGACTGCTCCCCCTGACCGATGTTACACGGTGATATCGATATATCCACAACGTCGCAATACGAGTACAAACGTCCCTGTTGACTAACTGCCATGCCCCAACACTATGCTCACATTAAGTTCTATCTCCAGCGCCCTGTATAGCCTCTGTCTGCCGCCGTCTGTGGCTAAGTGCTCTGTATGGCGTCTACCTGCCTCCGTCTGTGGCTAAGTACTCTGAACGGCGTCTACCTGCCTCCGTCTGTGGCTAAGTGCCCTGTTTGGCGTCTACCTGCCGCCGTCTATGGCTAAGTGCCCTGTTTGGCGTCTACCTGCCTCCGTCTGTGGCTAAGTGCCCTGTTTGGCGTCTACCTTTTGGGCTGGGGGAGATGGGGGATTATATGGGTGGGTGCGGAATTTGTGTTTGGGTAGGTGCGGGATATGTGAGATGGCGGGGAGATGTGTGTGTGTGTGCGTGAGGGATGTGTGGTTGAGGGATGTGTGTTTGGCTGGGTGGTTGGATGTATGTGGGTGGAGGAGGATATGTGGGTGGGTGATTGTTGGTGGGTAATGGGTCGGGTAGAGGATATGTGAGTGGGTGGGGAGATGTGTGTGGGTGGGAGATGTATGGATTGGGAAATGTATGTATGCATGGGGTGTGGGTGGATGGGATGTGTGGTTGGTGGGTGTGTGTGTGGGTGGAGAGATGTGTAGGTGTGGGGATGTGGTGGATGGGTGGGGGAATGTATGTGTGCCTGGGGTGTGTGTGTGTGTGTGGTTGGGTGGGGGATGTATGGGTGAATGGGGGATGTGTGGGTGGTGGTGGTTGTGTCTCATAACATGGTCATATGCACTTTATGTTTACAAAATTCATTTGACAATGTTTTTTCCTATGCACTATTGATGATCGAAAGATGAGTGATTGAAAGGGCTGAATGTAAGACGGGCCTACGTGCTGAATTTGTTACCCTTTGAAAATAAAGTCCGTTCGTTCGTACGTTGGTTCGTCTGTGGCTAAGCGCTCTGTCTGGCCTTTGCCTGCCAGCCTCTGTTTCTATGTGCCATGTAGTACCTCTACCTGCCACCCTCTGTGGCTATGTGCCCTGTATGACCTCTACCTGTCTCCGTCTGTGGATAAACGCGCTGCGGAAAGCAGACCGATGTATGTTGATTTGTAACAACGTTATGAGTGTTGGCCGTAAACAAAGCAGTGGTAAACTTCTAACAGTAAACTTGCTTAGTAAATCACAAATCGAAAACAATGCTTGGTTTGATTGCCACGTCCTGTAAAGTACATCCAACAAAATGTTTTTAACTACTTAATATCTGCAGTGATTCATATGTTCAGTTGTCCACGGAAACAGATTTATGCTTAACACAAAAATTCCAGCTCATGTGACAACTACAAGCAGATCAGATGCATACATTTAATCTCCCGGTGACTGATTCACCAATGATATGGTACTATCACACAGCATGTGTCCGTCAGCCATGCTAATCTCCACATCACAATGTTGATGTTTCATCAGTTTTATAGCTCAATCTGTGCGCCGCCATGTTTCCGCATCATCAGCTTTATCGCTTCAATCTGCGCATCAACTGGTGCCTGGCTGGCTTGTGGTAGCTTCCATATAAGTCCCCAGGTTCACTTCGTGTGCTGGACACTCTACTCGGATCCATCTGTAAGTAAACGTCGTCATCACGTATCTGAAATAGACCGTCTGTTGATCTTAATGGATGTTACTTTGGGCTGTTCATGTCATCTGTACTACGATATTTATTGTGGTTTGTCTTGCAGTCTTTTTTCTATCCGTTGCCTGCTATTCCGTCTTCTTCTTCTTCTTCTTCTTCTTCTTCTTCTTCTTCTTCTTCTTCTTCTTCTTCTTCTTCTTCTTCTTCTTCTTCTTTTTCTTCTTCTTCTTCTTCTTTTTCTTCTTTTTCTTCCTCTTCTTCTTCTTCTTTTTTTCTTCTTCTTCTGCTTCTGCCTCTTCTTCACTTCCACTTCCTCCATTTACCTCAGTGAAGTGTTGGAGTGAGATGAAAGGATTTGTATGCACTCTTTATAATGCTATTAGTAGGTTGGTATTTCTTTCTCTAATGTTGTTCTTGAAACCACCACTCTACCGTGTGCGTAGTCTTTCCCATGTTCTGTAGCCATTATACAGGGAGGCGCCGGATAACGTCGGTGTTACGTTCTTGGAAAACGCGACTTTAAGTGAAACTACACATAGCGAAACACTATTTTCCATAGAATTAAATGAAATACAGTGTATTATGTAATGTTTATTTTGATGGCTGTTGATATTTGTAGACTTAGCAGAGGTGGGTTTTGGGGGAGGGGGGGGGGAAGAGTTGTATAGTTTTTGGGATGCAGCGGCATTAAATTTTGCCTCTTCATCTGAGGATGAAACTGTAACCTCGTCCTGTCTCTTTTCCTGGCTCTTCTCTGCTTGAACAAAAACAATGCGTCCAATGTCTGCTGCACAGCCATTTTTCTTTTCTTTAAGTAAAGCTCCTTGCAACAGTTGATGGCGCCTGTGCCCTCGACACTTTAGAGCTCCGTTCTCTGATCGGGTTATCCTCATTTATTATGTCCATTGCCACATCAATCAATTGAAAGAATTGTGACAAACGTTCAGCTGTCAACATTCGAGGTGGTTGTGTTGGGGGGGGGGGGGGGGGAGAGAAGGGATTGCCACAGGGTGCCCGGTTTCTGCTGAGCTCTCTGCGCGTCAAGTTGCATTAGGTCTTAATTAGGCAACCCTTCTCCATGTTGTGACTTGTTTTCCCGGGAGGAACGTGGAATGAACAAGCACACTTATTACTTCTTCTTCTTTGGGATTATTGACTGACTTCTGTCTACACTCCTCCCTTCTGTCTTCCCTTCCATATATCTATTCCTTTCTCTCTCTCTATTATTCCTCCATCACATACTCCGACAACAGTTTCCTTCAACAATAATAAAATATTTATTAATAAAAAAACTATGTCTGGTGTATGTATGGACTGTGTAGGTGTAGTAGGTAGTGTATTCTATTGTTGGTGCAAGAATGAACTCGGAATGTCTAGTCTCTGGTATCACCTCTCGCCCATTCAATCGGCCAAACCACAGGACATCACATAAAACAGGACAGGTCTCACCCTGGATGTTCCGTAGGCTTGAGTCTGAAGGTAAATCCGTTATTGAACGAAACAAAACTGTTCACCACTGGATCACCGTAAAGTAATAATATTCCAGTAAGTCTATGACTTCGCCAGAGTCTGTTTCATGAAATTCATAATCCAACACCGGAAAAACCACATTACCACAGTCCTGCCTATTGTCTCTAACGACTAGCACTGTTCTGACTTGTCTATTGGTTCTTCACTATGAGTCTACAGTATAAACGTATGTAGTTTTATTTGGTTTTGCTTTCCGCCAGATTATCTTCCTTTTTCATTGTTACTTTGGTTATATGGATATCCTTTGCTTCTTTTTCAAAGTTCATTGAAGGCAATCGTTTATTTCCTCTCCCTATTTGACCTTGTCTATGTTCGTCCTTGGTTTATTGAGGTATTTGCTCTCCCCTCAAATGAAATGCCTCGAGTTTATCAACAAAGCTTTTCTGTACACAAGACTTATGTGTCTATCTTCTCTGATATGTCAGTATGAGAACTGGAACCTGTGAGATGGATGGTAAATCAAGTGATATGCGTCTGCCACTTAATACTACTTATGTAAGTGTCCTTCTCCAGCCGTGATGAAAAGGCTTTCGAAGGATACACCGACATAAGACATATAAATTCACCAAAGTCTAAACTATTCACTAATAGAAAGCAATGGTAAACGCTATGCACACACATCTATTTCCCTATGCTTAAACTATTACGCCAAGGATATAATACCTTATATATTCACTTATCATCCTGGAATTGAAATACACTAGCGAATAAAACACTAATATCCCATATTCTTTCAACCATTAGGGACGTGTATTTCTTTCCCCACTCAGGATGCATAGATAATTCAGCCCAGTTTGGAACACGCACTAAACAGAAAACCCAGTCTCTACTATTTATAGTGGGCCTCCCGTTCTTCCGTTATTGTTTGATGTTCATACCTCAACACTCGTCTCTTGACGTATCCTGTACATCAAAAGGCGGTGAAATCACGTAGTGGCCAGTTGCTCGGTTCGTTCCGTGGTTACGATGTTTCCCTGGTTCCCCTTACGCTAATACTTCAAAGCATCCGAACCCGTTGATCGCTTCCTCCGTTCATTTTTCCCCAACTCGATCTCCCCTTTTCCCCCTGTCCGTCCGATCAGATCGTCTGGCAATGACCTCTGCGAACACCTGTATCCTATTTTTATATCTGTCGGTCAATGATCTTTAATTTATCCTTCTCTCAGATTGAACGACTAGATTGTTAACCCTTCTCCTTCATTGTATTTACTCTTACTAGGTTATCAGGGAATCATTAACTCACAGTATCCCGTGACACATGTGATGCAAGCAACTCATCAATGTAAGCTTCCTCCATCTCTTCAAAGCCAGCTTTAGTGGCTACGTTAGCGATCTGTCGTCGAATAGCATAAACGTGGTCAAATTCACAAAAGTCGTGCACTCATTCTGGCCACAGTTTTCGCCACACAGCATTCATGCATGCTGACGTGATCTCACTCCAAGAATCCACAATTTTGTCAATGGCCTAGAGGATGTTGTAATCTCGCCAGAATGCCTTAATGGTAGGCTTACCTTTACCGACCGTTTCCTTGACGAACTGTGAGAAGGTGCGATGCAAATAATAACTTTTGAAAGTTGCAATTACAGCTTGGTCCATTGGTTGGATCGTGACGACGTTGTGGTGGAACGTAGCGACGTAAAGTGATGTCCCCTATGTGACAACGACATTATAGCGAAACAACGTAAACCGAAGCGACATATAGCGAGGCCTCCCGGTACTTCTTCAATGCGGGTCTTCATGCAGATGGTACCAGGGCATTCTTGTGAGGTGGCAACATCTGTTGTGCTTTAATGGAGTGCAAAACTGGTTTAAGTCCCAGTCGTCTTCTAATTTCCCTATTCCAAAATATATCAGTCACTGTTACTCCCGCAACTCTTTTAAGTCCTGGCATCTCTATGGTTATGAGTAGCCCGCTCGTTAGTTGATGTAAGCGTCAATGTTTGACACTGGTAGCATAATTCATTCATTCATTCAGTAGCGTGTCCTTTGCAGAACCTCGCTCCCATAACAACCTTCCGGAAAACCTCTCGATCATAAGCAAGATGTCCCGCGTCTGATACACCCATCTGGAGATCATCCGCCACATCCTGCACCCATCTTCTATTTGGCCTTCCTCTTCCTCTCTTCCCAGGCGTATACCCTTCCATTATTGTTCTCTCCAAACTTTCGTGACTTTTCAAGTGACCAAAATATTTCAATTTTCTTTGTTTTATCGTCTTTAATAGGCAACCTTCTTCAATATTCAACTCTTGAAGTATGGATGCATTTGTTCTTTTCTTTACCCAAGATATTCTTAGAATTCGTCTATAACATTTATATTCAAAGGAGTTTATGCGCTGTTCAGCTTGTTTCGTAAGTGTCCATGTCTCACAGGCGTATGTTGCAATGGGAAAGATGCATGCTCTTAAAAATCTAATTTTTGCAGTTCTGTCTGTCTCACTCCATAATTTATTCAGCTGTTTTAGTCTTTGAAGAGCAATTGATAGTCGCCGTTTAATTTCTTGCATTGTGTCACCGTTGTTGGTAATCAATGACCCAAGATATTCAAAATTTTCCACCACCTCCAATTTTTCCCCATTAATGTATATTTCTTTCTCCATAGTTTTATCTATATGCATTATCTTTGTTTTTGCTATGTTAAGATATAAGTTGTGATTTTCACTATTCAATTGGGTTGGGGCTATTAGGTTTTCTATGCCATTCTGTGTTGTGGAGAGTAATACTGTATCATCAGCATATCGAATCTCTGGTATGTCATGACCGCCGATATTTAAAGCATCATATAGCTCCCTGTTTATATCATCTCTTACATTTCTCATTATATTTTCGGCGTACAGGTTAAACAAATAGGGTGACAGCACACAACCCTGACGGACTCCTTGCTTGATGTCAAACCAATCTGATGCCTCGCCATCTATTCTAACTGCTGCTTGTTGGTCTAGATAGAGCATTTTATGAGTTGTACTACATGTGATGGAAAGCCCATATTCCTCATGATTTCCCAAAGTTCTG